>JAJOZX010001934.1:0-2500 GCA_023014485.1 Bathynomus jamesi
ATTCTAATGGGTTTAACTTGGAAAGAAAGAAACATCAATTGAGCTATCAGCTGTTAAAGTGTGTATACATTTTTTTGGGACGCCCTTTATATATAGTGTGTGTGTGTATATATATATATATATATATAAATATATATATATATATATATAGAAACGACGTAAGTATAGAGGAGCGTTCTGCACACGGGGAAGAGAAATAACGAACAAATGAAAAATGAGGTGACCGCCCGGGAATCGAACCCAGGATCTTCCGATTGCCGGTCAGATATGCTATCCACTACACCACGGGCCTCGATCAGTCAGAAGTCGTAATTCTCATACAAAGGGCAGAAACCAATGCCCTAAGAGGGCACCCTCGCAAATCGTGAATATGTACGTTTAACTGCAATGACCACGCAGTATATTAATGTAGAGAAACGACGTAAGTATAGAGGAGCGTTCTGCACACGAGGAAGAGAAATAACGAACAAATGAAAAATGAGGTGACCGCCCGGGAATCGAACCCAGGATCTTCCGATTGCCGGTCAGATATGCTATCCACTACACCACGGGCCTCGATCAGTCAGAAGTCGATTCCCGGGGGGTCACCTCATTTTTCATTTGTTCGTTATTTCTCTTCCTCGTGTGCAGAACGCTCCTCTATACTTACGTCGTTTCTAAACATTAATATACTGCGTGGTCATTGCAGTTAAATGTACATATTCACGATTTGCGAGGGTGCCCTCTTAAGGCATTGGTTTCTGCCCTTTGTATGAGAATTACGACTTCGGACTGATCGAGGCCCGTGGTGTAGTGGATAGCATATCTGACCGGCAATCGAAGATCCTGGGTTCGATTCCCGGGCGGTCACCTCATTTTTCATTTGTTCGTTATTTCTCTTCCTCGTGAGCAGAACGCTCCTCTATACTTACGGCGTTTCTATACATTAATATACTGCATGGTCATTGCAGTTAAATATATATATATATATATATAATATATTATATATATAAGCCCTTGTGGTTTACTTCTAGAGTAGGAGACATTACAAAGAGTAGAGATAGGGCTTATAGGCAACATAGGTGCGATAAAGACAATTTGTTGTTACGAAACAACTACATATCTCTAAGGCGTGAAGCGAAAAGTGTAATAAAAAAGTCCAAGCGCGAATTTAAAATCTCCATAGCTCGTGACGGTAAAGAAAACCCCAAGCGATTCTTACAATACGTCAATAATAGAAATCCAGTAAAAAGTGTCTTAGGTCCATTGAAAAATGTAAATGGAGATCTAGTCTCTGAAAACAAGGAAATGGCTACCTTGCTAAACGAATTTTTTACGTCAGTTTTTACTATAGAAGATGTAACGAATATCCCTACGGTCATAGACATAATACCTTTTGATAATGGTAATATTTTGGATAATGTTGTCGTTAGTGAAGGGGAAGTAATGCGCTATATTGATAAAATGAAAACGCGTAAATCACCGGGTCCGGATTCCATATATCCCATACAACTAAAAGAATTAAAAGATAGCATTGTTGTGCCGCTAACAAAGATTTTTAATGCGTCTATTTCTCGGGGTGCGTACCAGATAATTTCAAGTTAGCAAACGTAACACCTATCTTTAAGAAAGGCGATAAAGGTGCGGCGGGAAATTATAGGCCAATCAGTTTAACGTCTGTTGTAGGTAAGCTACTGGAATCAATAATTAGGGATCGTATAGTCGAACACTTAGAAGTGCATAATCTGGTTAGAAATACGCAGCACGGTTTTAGGCGAAACAAATCTTGCTTAACTAATCTTTTAGAATTTTTCCAAAGCGTGGTTGACGTTTACGATAGACATCGGGCGGTTGATGTAGTGTATTTAGATTTTCAAAAAGCGTTTGACACCGTGCAGCACAAAAGACTCATTGAAAAAACTAAGGCTCATGGAATCAGGGGTGTAGTAATAAATTGGCTAGAAGAGTGGTTGCGAGGCAGGAAACAGAGGGTGGTCGTTGATGGAGCGGAGTCGTGTTGGGCTAATGTAGCGAGTGGCGTTCCTCAGGGTTCTGTATTGGGCCCCTTGCTTTTTCTTATATATATTAACGATTTAGATGTCGGCCTAGTCAGTACAGTTTCAAAGTTTGCGGATGACACGAAGCTGGGTGGTAGGGTGATTAATGACGAAGATAGAGGTAAAATTCAGGAAGATCTGAATAAAATCGTTGATTGGTTAGTCACATGGCAAATGAGATTTAACGTGGATGAGTTCAAAATTTTGCATATAGGTTCGCGTAACGGTAATTTTGCGTATAATATGTCAGAGAAAGATTTAACAAGCGTAGAGCAGGAAAAAGATTTAGGAGTTATAGTCACTGGTGATTTAAAAGTAGCGAAACAAAGTACAGCAGCGGTCAATAAGGCGAACAAAGTGTTAGGTTTTTATAGCTCGAAATTTTGAGTACAAATCGCGCGATATTATAGTTCCACTTTATAAATCATTAGTTAGACCCCATTTGGAGTACGCGGTCCAATTTT
>JAJOZX010001934.1:5000-15000 GCA_023014485.1 Bathynomus jamesi
TTATATGGAGTTTTTCGAAATTACTTACATTCCGAGAATCCTGGGGGTTGGCATCCCTTGGTTGCGGTACGTCGACGATATTTAGTGTATCTGGCCCATGAATCGTGACCTGGATAACTTCCTCCTTCAGTTAAATGATCAAGTCCCCTCCATTAAGTTTACTTTAGAAGTGGAACAAGACAAGTCAATCCCATTTTTGGATGTGCGTGTACATAGGGAAAGCACAGGTTTTAAGTTTAGTATCTATCGGAAAACAACAACCAACTTGTCCTACGTACACTTTTACTCGGGACATGACACCCCCACTAAGAAGGCCATTTTTTCATCAATGCTTCTCCGTGCCCTTAGGATCGCCAGTGCGGAATACATCGATGCCGAATTGGAAAAAATCAACGGTATTGGAAGCGATCTGTGTTACCCATCTGCGTTTATGGAATCTTGTCTCAACAAGGCAAAACGAACTTTCTATCGTGTCAATAATAACACTCGTACATTGTCAAAAAATATTTTAGTACTTCCATTTTTCCCGGGCTTTTTAGGCATTGCTAATGTACTTAAACTTTTGGATATTAATGTAGTATTTTCATATAACAATATTGTGAAAAATATCATAGTAAAAAATAGCCCTACCAATAATTCAGGCATTATCTATAAAATTGGGTGTAAACAATGTGATTCCTTTTACATAGGTCAGACGGGAAAGGATTTGCACACACGTATAAAACAGCATCAATATTCCGTCAGAACAGGACAGTTGTCCAGTGCTCTTTTTGTCCATTTGTCAGTTATCCCACTGTATTGATTGGAATAATGCTTCAGTTTTATTTCATTCGAGCAACATTGTCAATAGAAATATTCTTGAGTCTGCCATTATTCAACTTTCAAATAACTTCAACATAAGCAAAGGTCTTTTTCAACTCGATCCTGTTGTTTTGAATTCCTTCAAAACAAATCTAGATAAAAAGGGTAGGACACTTAATCTTTGGTAAACTTGTAAGCTACTTTATTAACTTTTAATCTTCAATTTTTTTTATATATATCGAAACTTGACTCTAAAAAGGCAAAGTGTTAAACTCGGGCGTATCTCCAGTATAAATTTGTATTATTTTATAACTCATTTGATCTTGTGCTAAAAATCGATATGCCTCTTTGTTAATCCTCTAATCCTTAATTTTAAGTTTTATTTTTACTTCTCCGTTTATTGCATATATATCGGGTCCGCAAAAAAAAAAGGAGCATGACGAAAATTGCTCTCACGCTCGCAATTTTTGCCGGACCCTTAAATGTTATATATCTAGCTAAAGATAAAAGAGCCCAGAGTTGTATAAAAGAAATTTCATCAAAATCGGTCATAAAATAAAGATTTTATGGCCACAAACGTGCAATGACTAAAAAAGTGAATTTCCGCGTAAAAATTTAATGGTTTTCTCATTTTAAATTATTTTTTTCAGATGCCTAATAATTTTAATCAATAAAAATGATAATATGCCCTTTTCTAAAGAAGATAAAATATTATAAAACATTATAGACTTGATAAAAATTATGGCGCAATAAAATTATTACAAGAGTAATTATTACATATTATTACAAATTATTACATATCGAACAATTTTTTTAGTCTTATAATTTCGTTTTCTTTGGAAATTGTAAAATTATATGACATGTTGTAGTAAAACTTTTATATTTTCTTTAATTTTTGACGTATTGACATGAAATTTGGTACTAACTTAGTTTATTTGTTGCTTATTTGCCTAAAATAAGTTATTTGTCATTACAGTATGTGTAAAAATAAATGTACAGTAAACATTTTCGTCATGCTCCTTTTTTTTTGCGGACCCTTGTAATAATTTTATTGCGCCATAATTTTTATCAGTCTATAATGTTTTATTAATATTTTATCTTCTTTAGAAAAGGGCATATTATCATTTTTATTGATTAAAATAATTTAGGCATCTGAAAAAAATAATTTAAATGAGAAAAACTTAAATTTTTACGCGGAAATTCACTTTTTTTAGTCATTGCACGTTTGTGGCCATAAAATCTTTATTTTATGACCGATTTTGATGAAATGTATTTTATACAACTCTGGGCTCTTTTATCTTTAGCTAGATATATAACATTTAAGGGTCCGGCAAAAAATGCGGGCGTGAGAGCAATTTTCGTCATGCTCCTTTTTTTTTTGCGGACCCGATATATATATATGTGTATGTGTGTAGATATGTATGTATATATATATATATATGTATATATGTTTGTGTGTATGTATGTTATTTATTTATATTTTTTTTCTCTTTCTGTAACCTATATATAGGCCGTAACCTTTTATGTATTTCAGTGTTCCTGAGGATGTCATTATACGAAAGCGCTTGAGCACCGTTTTGTGTTTCCTTTCCTTCGTGGTTTTATTCATCATAAATATTTTTACGTGTTACTTTCGTGAAATAATTTTCATATATATATATATATATATATAATATATATATATATATTATATATAGTATATATATATAGTATAATGTTATAATGTTATAATGTTTCAGACCAACAAAGACCCTAGGATCCACTCATGGCTGGTCTACCTAACTGTGTTCGTAATCTTGTATTGTGTATGTCCTCCATGGTGCGGAGGGGACCTACAATTTTACGTGGGTTCCGAACCACAAGAACATAAGAAATTTATGTAAAAACTGCCGGTAAATTGGCAACGACCAATTTTTACGAAACTAAATAATTATCAATTTAAAAATAATTAATTATCGGTTTAAAACTAAAGATAGAATCTCTCGATCCAGAGGATCAAGTCATAATAGACTACTTTCACAAATATGTTACACTCTATATCTATTTATAACGGACATGCAAATATATCAGATCCAAAGAATCCAGCCAATTTCATTACGGTATCCATCAAGTCACGGTCCATATCGATTGCGGACTAAGTCAAAATTTACAACCATATACATTATCAATTTAAAAATAATTAATCATCGATTTAAAACTAAAGATAGAATTTCTCGATCCAGAGGATCAAGTCATAATAGACTACTATCCAAAAATATGTTACACTCTATATCTATTTATAACCGACATGCAAATATATCAGATCCAAAGAATCCAGTCAATTTCATTACGGTATCCATCAAGTCACGGTCCATATCGATTGCGGACCAAGTCAAAATTTACAACCATATACATTACAATATATACACTTACGAGGAAAAGTGTAGGTGTGGCTGTAAAGACTGTAGAGTAATGTAGAAATGTGTGTGCACCCATTATGGGTCTCCCATTTAAAGGTGTTTGTGGGCAAGTGAAGATCCTGAGTTTTTCAATACCTCACAGTACTATGGGGGGCACCGCTCGGCAGAGAATCTCTTTAAATGGGGTGTGTAAGGACAGAGAGTATCCCCTAACCCAAGACGCTGCCTCCCTATATCCCACAACACTTGTGTTGAGCTGTGGGATCTATCCCCACAAAGCCTTAATTTTACTACCTTAAACTATACCCTTTCTATCAACATGCGCGTCCAATCGATTTTTAAACATGTTTATAGAAGTGCTACTAATTACTTCTACCGGCAAACTATTCCAGGTATTTACTATTCTATGCGTAAAAAGTTTTTCGCAACTGCTGTCTCGGACCTTCTACTTGTCAACTTACACCCGTTATTTCTAGTCCTATTATATTGAGATATTTCGAAAAACTATCTCTATCTACGTTATCAAACCCATTCATAATTTTGAAAACCTGGATTAGATCACCCCTTAACCTCCTAGTCTCGAGTGTAGTCAATTTTAACTCCTTAAGCCTATCCTCGTACGACTTTGACCTGAGAGACGGAATCATCTTAGTTGCTCGTCTTTGAACTCTTTCGATTTTGTCTATATCTTTGCGCATATGCGGATTCCAAAATTGGACCGCGTACTCCAAATGGGGTCTAACTAATGACTTTTAAAGAGGGACTATAATATCGCGTGATTTGTACTCAAAATTTCGAGCTATAAAACCTAACACTTTGTTCGCCTTTTTGACCGCTGCTGTACTTTGTTTCGCTACTTTTAAATCACCAGTGACTATAACTCCTAAATCTTTTTCCTGCTCTACGCTTGTTAAATCTTTCCCTGACATACTATACGCAAAATTACCGTTACGCGAACCTATATGCAAAATTTTGCACTTATCCACGTTGAATCTCATTTGCCATGTGACTGACCAATCAACGATTTTGTTCAGATCTTCCTGAATTTTACCTCTATCTTCGTCATTAATCGCCCTACCACCCAGCTTCGTGTCATCCGCAAACTTTGAAACTGTACTGACTAGGCCGACATCTAAATCGTTAATATATATAGAAAAAGCAAGGGGCCCAATACAGAACCCTGAGGAACGCCACTCGCTACATTAGCCCAACACGACTTCGCTCCATCAACGACCACCCTCTGTTTCCTGCCTCGCAACCACTCTTCTAGCCAATTTATTACTACACCCCTGATCCATGAGCCTTAGTTTTTTCAATGAGTCTTTTGTGCGGCACGGTGTCAACGCTTTTTGAAAATCTAAATACACTACATCACCGCCCGATGTCTATCGTAAACGTCAACCACGCTTTGGAAAAATTCTAAAAGATTAGTTAAGCAAGATTTGTTTCGCCTAAAACCGGGCTGCGTATTTCTAACCAGATTATGCACTTCTAAGTGTTCGACTATACGATCCTTAATTATTGATTCCAGTAGCTTCCCTACAACAGACGTTAAACTGATTGGCCTATAATTTCCCGCCGCACCTTTATCGCCTTTCTTAAAGATAGGTGTTACGTTTGCTAACTTGAAATTATCTGGTACGCACCCCTGAGAAATAGACGCATTAAAAATCTTTGTTAGCGGCACAACAATGCTATCTTTTAATTCTTTTAGTTGTATGGGATATATGGAATCCGGACCCGGTGATTTACGCGTTTTCATTTTATCAATATAGCGCATTACTTCCCCTTCACTAACGACAATATTATCCAAAATATTACCATTATCAAAAGGTATTATGTCTATGACCGTAGGGATATTCGTTACATCTTCTATAGTAAAAACTGACGTAAAAAATTCGTTTAGCAAGGTAGCCATTTCCTTGTTTTCAGAGACTAGATCTCCATTTCCATTTTTTAATGGACCTAAGACACTTTTTACTGGATTTCTATTATTGACGTATTGAAAGAATCGCTTGGGGTTTTCTTTACCGTCACGAGCTATGGAGATTTCAAATTCGCGTTTTGACTTTTTTATTACACTTTTAGCTTCACGCCTTAGAGATAACAAGATGTTTCGTAACAACAGATTATCTTTATCGCACTTGTATAGCCTATAAGCCATATCTCTACTCTTTATAATGTCTCCTACTCTAGAAGTAAACCACAAGGGCTTGTTGTTTACTTTTGCACGCTTAATTTTGTACGGTACACATTCCTCATTTATAGTCCTAAATACGGTTACGAACGATTCCCACATTAGTTTTGCGTTGGAGTTCCCCATTACGTTTTCCCAATTGACGTGTGAAAATTTATTTCGAAATTTACTAAAGTCTGCGTGCTGGAAGTTAGGAATTTTAGTCGAGTTAGTTGGTTTCGAGTGACTTACTGAGAGGACAAACTCTACCATATTGTGATCGCTATTGTTCAAGGTTCTATTACTTGAAGATCAGTAATTAGCCTATCATCCGTAGTTATTACTAAATCTAAAATACTGTCCAACCTCGTAGGTTCCCCAACCTTTTGAATAAGAAAGCTATCCTCGAGAAAATTAACTAAACGATTACCTTCCGCGTCTCCCTGCATTGTATCATAATTCACGTTGGCGCAATTAAAGTCACCCATAACTAAAGCCTGCTCACTACCGATTATTCTCTTTAGTTCATGATATAACGCTTCGTCCGTATCAGCTGTTTGATTTGGGGGCCTATATATAAGCGCAACAAGAAGTTTGAAATCGTTCAATTTAAGTTCTGCTATAGTCGAATCTATCGGTTCTGGAATTGAGTGCTTTACTTCTATAACGTTCGCAATATTATCTTTGATTCATTTATCGCAATTAAATCATAGTCTTTACAAGCAATTAAAGAAAAAAATTCGTTTATTTTATTTCGTATGCTACGAGCATTTAAGGATAGAACCTTCAAATTGTTTGTAATTGCGACACCTTCGCGAGCGCGGGGGAAATTTGTGGAGTTTAAGCTGGGACCGTTCGGGTTACGGCAGCCTGAAAAGAAGAGACAGTATTATGAAATAGTCTTCCTAAACACGCAGCTCCAACTTCATTAAGATGAAGTCCATCTTCGAGGAACAAGTCCCTCCTGCCGTAGAAACTGTTCCAAAAATTTGCAAAATGCACTCCTTCCTGTTGGCAATGAGACTTTAGGTTATTGTTAATATAGGTCGCCTTGCTGTAGAAATCGCTTCGTTGGATAATTCGAAGAAGTATACCTGTTAAAACAATCTTATTAGTTTTCTCCTTTAATCGCTCTAATAAGTCCCTGTACCTAGCCAGCAGTTCTTCCGATCTAGAATTTAAAACGTTATTAGTACCGACATGAATAACATACGTTTTGTCCTCGGCGGTACCGTCTGTAAAATGGTCAACACTATTAGTTATATCCTCCACCCTTGCACCAGGGTAGCAGTAACGGCGCCTACGACGAGGTTTCTCCCACAGAATTCCTCAAGCTGCCCTTGAACAATGGAATCGCCACGAGTCGTATTTCCGGTTCATCAGCATCTTCGAAACCTAAAACAGAAAACTTATTGTTTGTTATTACTGGTAGACAGGTCTTTGCTTTCTCAATGGGCTCCAGTTCGCACTCGAACGAAGGGTTGGGAACTAGGGGAAGAGAGAGGCTATTTATATTATTAGTAGAAACTGAGGCAGGAGGGGTCGTAACTGGAGTCTCAAGGGATTCTAATTTTGCCGTCAGGAGCATCACGCTTTCTTCAAGTCTCACCCTGGCCTCCCTCTCACGTTCTAACTCGTTCCTCAGCACTTCCATGCTTGAGCACACCTGCAAACTAACTGATCATTATTATTAGCCATTGTAAACGCGTAAGCAGCAAATTTCCCTTCACAGCGACTGCAAGTACTTGACGGGGGTGCCATGCTTTTAATTAGTTGAACAACAAAAAAACAAAAAACGAGCGTTTGGAAATTAATAAATTACAACGTAGGTTACCGCGTGCTTATTGTGCCGCGTCACCTGCGAAAACCCGCAAATTGTTCTTGAAACGCAGAAACAGGTTCTTGTAACACAATTTTATGCTAAATGAATATATAATTAAGCTACCGACGAAAGAAATGCTAAAGAAAAAGTTTTAAATGAAACTTATTTGGTCGCTGTTTACTGACTTAATCCTTTTTTTCCCACGGTAGGTGACCCTTTTGGAGGTCAGGTAGTGTGCGAAGGAAAAATGAACCTTAAGAAACCACGATTCTGATAGATTTGAAAAACAACAAAGGCAAACCAAGGGAATTTCAACCTTATGACTGCACGTTTTCTGATTGATTTGAAAACCAACAAGGCAAGCCACGTTCAGTAGCCTTAGTTTGATCAAATAATATAGTACTGAATAACGTCATTAAATGAAATATATTCGTTAATGAATGATTAGTAGCACGAAGTAATTTAGTTAAGAATGCACGGAACACTTTTTTTTTAAAACACTTCAACGAAAACCACTTGTTCAATTGATAACACTCGACACTCGATAAAACACGTCTGTTCACAAGGAAAGACTGATCACGATATATATATATATATATATATATATATATATACATTATATATATATATATATATATATATATATATATATATATTGTGATCAGTCTTTCCTTGTGAACAGACGTGTTTTATCGAGTGTCAGTGTTATCAATTGAATAAGTGGTTTTCGTTGAAGTGTTTAAAAAAAAAAGTGTTCCGTGCATTCTTAACTAAATTACTTCGTGCTACTAATCATTCATTAACGAATATATTTCATTTATTGACGTTATTCAGTACTATATTATTTGATCAAACCAAGGCTACTGCCTTGTTTGTTTTTCAAATCAATCAGAAAACGTGCAGTCATAAGGTTGAAATTCCCTTGGTTTGCCTTTGTTTTTTCAAATCTATCAGAAACGTGGTTTCTTAAGGTTTTTTTCCTTCACACACTACCTGACCTCCAAAAGGGTCACCTACCGTGGGAAAAAAAGGATTAAGTCAGTAAACAGCGACCAGATAAGTTTCATTTAATACTTTTTCTTTAACATTTCTTTCGTCGGTAGCTTAATTATATATTCATTTAGCATAAAATTGTGTTACAAGAACCTGTTTCTGCGTTTCAAGAACAATTTTGCGGGTTTTCGCAGGTGACGGCACAATAAGCACGCGGTAGACCTACGTTGTAATTTATTAATTTCCAAACGCTCGTTTTGTGTTTTTTGTTTTTTAACTAATTAAAAGCATGGCACCCCCGTCAAGTACTTGCAGTCGCTGTGAAGGGAAATTTGCCGCTTACGCGTTTACAATGGCTAATAATAATGAAATTAGTTTGCAGGTGGTGCTCAAGCATGGAAGTCCTGAGGAACGAATTAGACCGTGAGAGGGAGGCCAGGGTGAGGCTTCAAGAAAGCGTGATGCTTCTGACGGCAAAATTGGATTCCCTTGAGACTCCAGTTACGACCCCTCTGCCTCAGTTTCTACTAATAATATAAATAGTATTAATAGCCCTCTCTCTTCCCCTAGTTCCCAACCCTTCGTTCGAGTGCGAAATGGAGCCCCATTGCGAAAAGCAAAGACTT
The DNA here is from genome assembly GCA_023014485.1 of Bathynomus jamesi. NCBI lineage: Eukaryota > Metazoa > Arthropoda > Malacostraca > Isopoda > Cirolanidae > Bathynomus > Bathynomus jamesi. The sequence goes on from JAJOZX010001934.1 coordinate 13,818, forward strand.
GTCTACCAGTAATAACAAGCAATAAGTTTTCTGTTTTAGGTTTCGAAGATGCTGATGAACCGGAAATACGACTCGTTGGCGATTCCATTGTTCGAGGGCAGCTCGAGGAATTCTGTGGGAGAAACCCTCGTCGTAGGCGCCGTTACTGCTACCCTGGTGCAAGGGTGGAGGATATAACTAATAGTGTTGACCATTTTACAGACGGTACCGCCGAGGACACAACGTATGTTATTCATGTCGGTACTAATAACGTTTTAAATTCTAGATCGGAAGAACTGCTGGCTAGGTACAGGGACTTAATAGAGCGACTAAAGGAGAAAACTAATAAGATTGTCTTAACAGGTATACTTCCTCGAATTATCCAACGTAACGATTTCTACAGCAAGGCGACCTATATTAACAATAACCTAAAGTCTCTTTGCCAACAGGAAGGAGTGCATTATGCGAATTTTTGGAACAGTTTCTACGGCAGGAGGGACTTGTTCCTCGAAGATGGACTTCATCTTAATGACGTAGGAGCTGCGCGTTTAGGAAGACTATTTCATAATACTGTCTCTTCTTTTCAGGCTGCCGTAACTCGAACGGTCCCAGCGTAAATTCTACAAGTTTCCCCTGCGCTCGCGAAGGTGTCGTAATTGCAAGCAATTTGAAGGTTCTATCCTTAAATGCTCGTAGCCTACGAAATAAAATAAATGAATTTTTTTCTTTAATTGCTTGTAAAGACTATGATTTAATTGCGATAAACGAATCGTGGCTTAGCACTGAAACACGTGACTTTGTAGGGGAGTATCAAATTAAAGGTTATAGACTTTTTGTTAAAAACAGAATAGGTAGGCGAGGAGGCGGTGTTATGTTGTATATCAAAGATAATATTGCGAACGTTATAGAAGTAAAGCACTCAATTCCAGAACCGATAGATTCGACTATAGCAGAACTTAAATTAAACGACTTCAAACTTCTTGTTGCGGTTATATATAGGCCCCCTAATCAAACAGCTGATACGGACGAAGCGTTATATCGTGAACTAAAGAGAATAATCGGTAGTGAGCAGGCTTTAGTTATGGGTGACTTTAATTGCGCCAACGTGAATTACGATACAATGCAGGGAGACGCGGAAGGTAATCGTTTAGTTAATTTTCTCGAGGATAGCTTTCTTAGTCAAAAGGTTGGGGAACCTACGAGG
>JAJOZX010001934.1:22500-302500 GCA_023014485.1 Bathynomus jamesi
GCTCACTTACTTACCTAACGCTCTTCAGGCAAGCCAACCTCGTGACGACTACAAGGAGTTCCTTGAACTATCTTTGCTCTTCCTGGGGGGAAAGACTGGTGGTCAACTCTTTATCCGAGCTCCGGGTCCCATGCACCACGCGAGATGGATGGCGAAGGCGATTTATGCGCTCAAAATCTACCTCTTTCACTATCAATTCAAGCTCACAGCACGCGAAGAACGAAACGTGACTCAGCTGGCTTTATTTGTCAGTCTGATTTACGTCAAGTACTGGCATGAAGCGCCAATGGGGACACAAGCTCCTCTCAATGATCTCAAAATGCTGCATCTTCTGGAAAAATATCCACACGGAGGAGCTGCACAAGCGGCGAAGACAGCTCTAAGACGCCACCTGTGGTACTTGTCGGAGCATCTGATTGGACTGGCCTTCTTCGATAATAGGATCGATCCTGATACCAAAAGGAGAATGGTTCAACACCTCCAATCCCCAAAAGAATGGCTGCCCCCGACGAATCGACATGGCGGAAGCTGGTGTTGAAAATGATGTGGCATCCTTCGTCACGAAAAGGACATTGACCCTCTTTGATGCCTTGAAAGTTGGAGGTAAGGAGGAAGCGCGCCAGTTACTTCAAAAAGATCCACGGGAATGGCCAAATGACAAGAACTACAGGGAACTTAGAGATCGCGCCTTAAAGATGAAAGTCGTCAATGATGCTGCCGAGCGAGGTATTGCTCTCGCACAACGCTACAATGACACTTTGACACGAAACGAGGACCAGAAGCAGTACCTCCTACAACTCGTAGCCGCCCACCGAAAACAGATACCAATACCATCCAAGGCGACTCTGATGCAGAAGAAATAATGAAGATACACCCATTATCATGTCCTATTGTCTTACTGTTTTCTTTCATATTCTTTGAGAACCAAAAAAAAATTGTTATTCAGTTGTCTATATATTTTCCCAAATTTTCAAAAAGGGGGCAAGTGGGGCGACCCCTAAATATTAACCGAATAACGTGAAACTTTGCACAAATACTGTCCACACCAAGAGGCATAAAACCAACCTTGTGGAGAGAACTTAGCCGATGCTTTAACTTTTTGGACCACCCTAATATATATATATATATTATGTATATGAATAGAAACGACATAGGTATTAAGGAACGTCTCTGCACACGAGGAGGAGAGATAACGAATAAATGAAAAATGAGGCGAACCGCCCGGGAATCGAACCCAGGGCCTTCCAATTGCCGGTTGGACGCGCTACCATTATGCTACGGACCTCAATTAATCACAAATCGAAATTCTCCCACATAGGGCAGAAACCAATGCCCTGAGAGGGCACCCTCGCAAATCGTGAATATGCGCATGTGGAAGGCCCTGGGTTCGATTCCCGGGCGGTTCGCCTCATTTTTCATTTATTCGCTATCTCTCCTCCTCGTGTGCAGAGACGTTCCTTAATACCTATGTCGTTTCTATTCATTTATATACTGCGTGGTTATTGCAGTTATATGCACACATATATATATATATATATATATATATATAATATATATACACAGGGTGGGCCGTAAGTTTCCATACATAGGAAAAATAAGCATTTTTTTATGGACAACCATTTTTATTTATATAATATGCTCTACATGGTTGCCATTGTTTTGAAAACACATTTCAATACGTGTTCCCCACTGTTGATGAACACGCATTAGCACAGTTGACGTTATGCTTGTAATGGCGTTGGTGATACGTTCCTTTAGATGATTTATGTCTCGTATCTTTTCCTGATACACCATGGCCTTCAAGTGCCCCCAAAGATAGAAATCAAGGGGGGTGAGATCTGGGGATCTGGGAGGCCACTCCACAGGACCACGCCGACCAATCCAAGCATCCGGAAACTGCTGATCCAAATACCGACGCACGTGAAGACCATAATGAGGTGGAGCTCCATCTTGCTGGAAGTAAACTGGGAAGTTACCTTCCTCGTTTAGCAGGAATGGGAAAATCTCTTCTTGCAACATGTTAAGATACCTTTCGGCATTAAGATTTCCACTGACAAAAATTGGTCCAATAATTCTGTCACCCCATATCCCGGCCCACACCATCACTTTACCGGCACCTTGCATCTTCGTCGGACTCAGCCAGTTAGGGTTAGCATTACTCCAATAACGTATGTTTTGCCGATTAACCTCTCCATTGACGTAAAAATTTGCTTCATCAGTAAACAAGATCTTACGTCAAACGCATATTCTTAGGGTATCTGAAACATAAAAACAAACGTTTAATTTTTCCTATGTATGGAAACTTACGGCCCACCCTGTATATATAATATATATATATATATATATATATATATGGTGTCCCATAAGTTCGGCATCATAGGAAAAATAATAAAAAAAGGCAAAACAAAAGCTTTTATTTACAGAACGTACTCAATATGTCCACCATTGTTTTCAATACACAAATTCAGATGTGATACCCAGTCAGCAAGCACACAGTGAATGATGTCAGGAGTAATGGTGTTACATGCCCCAATAATGCGCTGCCGCAAATGTTCAACTCTCCTAATTTTCTCTGCGTATACCAGCACTTTCAAGTGGCCCCAGAGATAAAAATCTAGTGGCGTGAGATCTGGGCTTCTAGCTGGCCATTCCACAGGCCCTCGACGTCCTATCCAATGACCAGGGAATTGTTGGTACAGGCATTCCCTTACTTGGGTGCTGTAATGTGCGGGAGTGCCATCATGCTGGAACCATGTTGGGAAATTTCCTTCTTCATTCAAGACACTGGGAAATGCTTCTTCCTTGAGCATATGTAGGTAGGTGCCTCCAGTGACATGTTCATTGAAAAAGAGGGGGCCTATGATGCGATCCCTCCAATTGCCACACCATACCATCACTCGAGATGCACCTTGTTCCTTTGAAGAGGTATACCAGTGAGGGTTGTTTTGAGACCAGCAGCAGGTGTTCTGTCGATTTACGTCACCATTTCCATAAAAAAACAGCCTCGTCACTGAACAGAATGGTGGATGGGAAATTGACATCCCAAGCATAAGAAAAATATGAATTATGGTTTGTAGAAATAGAAAAATATGAATTTCTCCTATGATGCCGGACTTATGGGACACCCTGTGTATATATATAATCTGTTCATTACAATATGAAAATCATAGAAAACGAAGTAGAGAGACTTTTTTCAATCCCAAACTAAACTGTCACTTACTTAAACTATTACAGAGGGGCCCATTATCAACAGTAGGCCACAGGCCTTTCTTCTTTTAGTTACGCCTCTGATAATAATAATAATAATATATATATTTACATAGCACACAGTATCAATGAATAACATTTTCAAAGGCATTTAGAAAAAAGGTATATGAGGAAATTATTGGGTGTGTGGATTGTAGGTTTGAGTATGCAGGTTCTTGGGATCTAGGCTGAACTGGCTGGGCCCTGCTGGCCTTTATTCAGCTCCTAAGATATTTGTGTTTAAAGCTTAAAAATATAAAAAATTAACGATTACTTAAATAAAAATCCAGTGAATTACTCACATTATAAAGACCAAGAGCAAAAAATCGGCGCTCCAGCACAAATGCAACAACACTTAAAAAATATTTACTTCATTTACTTAATTTTATTTCCCACGCCAAAATTAGTGTCCTAGAGTGCTGATTGGTTATACTAGAAATCTCAGAAATGCGTTTGGCAACATAGCGATTTTTAACATTTATTTATCAGGTCATCCCACAAGTAATGTTTTTTAGATCGGAATTTGAAGGACAAAAAAAAAATTCAACTGAAACTTTTTAATGTAGTATATATTTTCCATTGGAATCAATGACTGCCAATGTCCTATAAGCTTTTCAATGCCATGTTTATAAAATTCAGGCAGTTTTGAGGCAAAAAACGTACAGAGACTGGTGTGCAGGTCATCTAAAGAAGTATACCATTTCTCATCAAGATAGTTTTGCAGACTCCTGAAGTGATGATAATCTGAAGACACAAGGTCTGGAGAATATGGAGGATGTGGAAGTTTTTCCCACCCAAGCTCCTCAATTTTTGCAGAAGTGATCTGAGCAGTATGAGGACGTGCATTGTTGTGGTGGAACACAATTCCTTTCCAATTAACCAAAGGTGGTCTCTTTTCTTTTAGTGCAGTGTTCAATCAATCCAGTTGTTGACAGTAGACTTGAGCGGTGATTGTTTGGTTGTGTGGCGAGGTTTCAAAGTGTATTACACCACCTTTATCCCACAAACACTAAGCAACACCTTCCGAGGGTGAAGATTGGGTTTTGGCTGTGGTGTCGCAGGTTCTCCAGCACAAACCCACTGTCGATGGTGCTTAACATTCTAGTACAGTATCCACTTTTCATCACCAGTCACTGAACAGTGCAAAAACGGATCTTGGAGTTCACAGGAATGAAGAGCTGTGCTAATGTTTACCTGCACCCTCAGATTGTCGAGCGACAATTTATGTGGCACCCATTTTCCTAACTTAGGCACTTTCCTGAGTTGTTGCAAATGTCGATGGATGGTGGATGGGGATGAATTGAGTTTCTGGGCCAATTCTTCGACAGTTGTTGAAGTCTTCTTCAAGTGCGGCTAACAGCAGGTCATCATCAAACTCAGCAGGGTGTCCAGAGCGTGCTGCATCTGTCAAACAGCAGTCACCATTCCTAAACCTTTTAAACCATCTTCGACATTTCCTCACATCCAGAATATCATTGCCATAAACTTCCTGAATGTTTCGCATTGCTTCAGTAGCACTATTCCCTTTTTTGAACTCGTAAAGCATTATATGCCTGATATGCTCTTCTGATACCGCCATGTTTATGAGGGGTTCACATAAAGCAAAACACACATCTTCACTGGTCAAGGTCTGTAAAGTATGTAGCGAAACACGATAGATCTCCTCTTTGATATAACCTTCAGAAAATTTATGCTTAAACTGAGTAGGACTAGTTTAAAATTAATCTATCATAACAAACAACGTTACTTATGGGATGACCTGATAATTAATTTCCAACAAATACAATAAATATATTATAATAAATTTATTTAAATAAAAATTTATTTAAACGGACATAATTTATCAATGAATAAACTGAAGTTAATAATCCTAAACAATTTAAATATCAATTATTTTATTAGTATTAAAAAAAGGGGAAAACTTTTAATGCCATTTTGTCGCCAACGTACATTGCCATGTTGGCACTTTTTTGACCCCTGTGAACACCCCTGAGGTCTTATGTAGTAATACATCAAACAAATTTAGGGCCCCCAATGGAAAGGGCACACCAGCCATGGGCCGGTGTGCTGCCAGGGCCAGTCTGCGCCTGGGGCCCACCCAAATTACTAATCATTACATCTGATCATCATAAGTTCTTCGAAATGGGCATCACTCAAGTTGCACCTCTCTGGCTAATCAAACATATAAGCAAAAACCTTTTATATAGACCATATATATACAGGGCGTCCCAAAAAATGTATACACACTTTAAATACTTATAAAGGCAGTGTTTATTAAAATACATTTCATTTTCAAAATGTAATAGAATCTAGAGACATTATTTAATTGTTTTGTCAACGCCTGTTTTCAAACTGACGTCCGTTCTGGTCCAAGCACTGCTGATAACGCGAAGCAATGGAATCGCAAACATCACGAAACATTTTGTTTGGTATTTGTGTGCATTCTCGTTCAATGGCTGCTCTCAATTCAGCGACTGTTGCAGGTTTTATAGCGTAGACTTTGTCTTTTAAGTATCCCCATAAAAAAAAGTCTAGTGGTGTGAGGTCTGGTGAACGCGGAGGGTATTCTACGAAACCCCTTCGTCCAATCCACATCCACATCGTGCCAAGTACCACTCGCAATACTCCACTCTTCGGTCCGGATCATCTTCATTAATAGCATGGACTAATCTTGGAATCTAACTTTTCCATTGACAGCGCTTCAAAATGCGTTGGACAGACGATTCTGAAATTCCTACCTCACGACTCGCTTGCCGCACAGATTTTCTTGGACTTTGGTGATACGTTTCCAGTACTCTTTCTTGCTTTGTGGGGCTTGTCGATGTCCGTGGTCTTCCGGAACGCTTCTTGTGGACATTCTGAACAGTTCCATCGGCTTCAAACTTATCTCTAATTCGAGTGATGGTAAGTCGCGTTGGTGGATCTGTTTGAAACTCCCTCCTAAACTGTCTTTGCACTTCAACTGCGTTTTCACACTTCCAGTAGCATTTTAGAATGAATTTCCTTTGTTCAAAGCTTAGTCTGACTGCCATTATTAATTCTAATGGGTTTAACTTGGAAAGAAAGAAACATCAATTGAGCTATCAGCTGTTAAAGTGTGTATACATTTTTTTGGGACGCCCTGTATATATATATATGGGAATGAACCCAGAATGGTCCCCTGAGTTTTTTATGATACACACAGACCGTGCATGGAACAAGGAACTCTTCTGGGATAATTAAATCCACTATAGTCTGAATAAGTAAAGGTAAATGACAAATACCATAGTTTTTCTTTTTCATAATGCTAGCCCGACGAGGGCAATGGGTCACTCGCAAAGAGGTCCCATAAATATAGCTTCCCTCACCAGCTATCTGCAAAGCAGACAGGATCCAGCTTTAGGACATGGATCTAGGGTTTAAAGCAGCCTAGCCCTGCTACTATGGTATTTGTCATTTACCATTACTTATTCGGACTATAGTGGATTTAATTATCCCAGAAGAGTTCTTTGTTCCATGCACAGTCTGTGTGTATCATATATATATATATATACAGTGTTGGGCACTAAAGTGTTAATCTGATAACAGTTAATTAACGAAGTTAACTTTTTTTAATGGACTATTAATGAAAGTTAATTTCCATTTATCGTTATCAGACCAGTTACTTCCGATAACTCGATATTTAGTCCGTTAACACATTAACTGCGAGGAGTCATTCACGGAAGATCACCGCTCTGCGAATGAATTCAAACCGCCATAACTTCAATCTGCCAATTCCGTCCTCTGCCACAGTGGAATGGCTCTTCTCTCTCGGCAAGGACATCCTGAGGCCCAATAGGTCAAGACTGGCAGTTGGGCCTAACTTTGAGAAGTTGGTCTTTCTGAAGGGCAACCAGCACTTTGTGTCATAGTCTTTAATAAATGTGCCTAAAATTTAATTTTACCTTTCAGTTCCCGCCATAATAATTCTCTGGTAAATTAAAATTTAGTTAATGGTCAGTGGTTACAAGGGTTTCAAAACATGTAATCAGTACATTTTTTATTAAAAATAAAAAAAAAGTTAAGCAAAAAATTGCAAAACTTGATAAAAATACAGTTAAATACCTATTTATTTTTGGATTTTGCATAAATAAACATTTTCTATGGGTTTTAAAGCTTTTTTCCTTGATTTTTTTTAAATGTTAGTAAAGAAATAGTTATCGTTAATGGATTATCGTTAACTTCCGTTAACTTTGTAGTAAAATTATTGGATTATCGTTATCAGAGTTAAAAATTGGGGTTAACAGATTATCATTATCGAAGTTAACTTTTTGGTTAACAGTGCCCACCACTGTATATATATATATATATATAATAGTCCCAGTTCCACCTACATTTTATTACAAATAATTCAGTTTAAAAAATTTTCATAAATGCAAAATTAGAAATCAATTCACATCATTTCATTGCATCAATTCCAATTCAATTCATTTAGATAATATGCTTGTTCAATTCCAATTCACACATTTTTCCTATCAATTCCAATTCAATTCATAATTGACCCCATGCCTGGCTATAAGCTCATTAATTAAGGGCTTTAAAAGGATTCCGTTAACATAATAGCAGGAATAAACAACTCTAAGTTGCTTGCACAATCCATGCTTTACCTAAAGAAATGAATGTGTTAATGTGTTATGGGTCTGTGTTTCCATCAGTGAATATTTTTTATTCTTTTAAGACATAATATTAATTCATCCCCAAGTATAGCGATCAATAATTTTATTGCATATCATTTATTACATTTATATTATCGTATAAGCAGTGAAATTATTGATGAATTGATACAATTTTTATAAACCACAAATGTACAAGTCAAACAAAAGAAGCAATTCTCAAGGTTGCTTCCACTGGCACCCGTCTCGATGCAACAAAATTATTGCTCTACCCCTCCTTTTTCAATGCACCAATTTGGATTTAGAGCTTTTTGGATTAAAAAAAAATGGGAGTATAGCCTAGTGATAACACTCCTCAACAAAAAAAAAAATTGTTTGCTGCTGATTTAATTCTAAGACCTGTTTCTGGATAATATTGATGTGCTGATTTCAAAAATCACCTTAGATTTTGTCCATCACATCAGGTTTTCATGCAATGCAATATACCTATTTTGGGTGATCCATGAAGGGTGCTTATCAAAACTGATGATTTTTGAGACCTGTTAACAGCTGTTTTGCTGTTAAAATTTTATCTGTGGAATACACAAATCTGTGCATTAAATCTAAAGGTCATATACAACATATTAAAATCTTGGGTATCTGTGATTTCCCCAGGTGTGAGCATGATGTCATGATCTAAGAGAGATTTCCCATTGGCGGAGTGAGAGCAGCCAGTTCCACTAGTGACATTACTTGTAAACTTTCAGCAGTTGGGTTGCAACATGAGCATTAAATTTCACTATCTCAACAGTCATCTGGATAAATTTCCAGAAAATCTTGGTGATGTTAGTGAAGAGCAAGGTGAAAGGTTCCACCAAGATATCAAAGTGATGGAAGAGTGATACCAAGGAAGATGGGATACCCATATGATGGCTGACTACTGCTGGAGCCTGCAGAGAGATTGTCTTGACATCTCTCATTCTAGGAAATCCTAAGAGAGAAAATTTATCAGCGCTGAAAAGTAAGAAAACAAGAAAAAGACACTGTTAAGAAAACTGGTCCCATGCTTGCTTTAATATAGATTCATTTTTTGCTTATTTAAACACTTTTAATCACTTTGTGTGTCAATATTACCATTGTATATTAAAGTTCACTCCCTGCACAAGTTTACTTTTCCATGCTGATTCTGAGTATGTAAAAACTTATTTTTTGAAAAGAAAAAAAATTGGGCATAACCCTGACAAAATGCGATATCTCCAAAATATCCGTATTTGATTGCTCAAAACCTGATGTGATAGGCAAAAACTAAGGTGATTTTTGAAATCAGCACACCAAAGTTACCTAAAAACAGGTGTTAGAATTAAATCAGCAAAATTGGTGTTGGGAAGTGTAATTTATCATAATTTTATCGTTAGTAATATTGTTTAACAGCGCTTCTAATCATTTAAGTGGGGAAGGAATGCTTCCATAGACCGAACGCCACTATATATATATATATATATATATATATATAAGCACACCGGACAAAAAATTAGTCACCCCTAATAGCACTGATAGTAGGAAGTTCAAGGTCACACAGAAGGCGCTGATGTAGCATTGGTAAGTGACAAGTAGCGGTGACGTAGCACACAGGATCAGATCTGTTTCGTGAGGTGGTGAAGAACAAAGTGTGTGTTGGATATAGTCTGCAAAATGGGTCGTGAGGCAGACGTTACTCAGTGTCAAAAAGGAGCCATCGTGTTTGGCAGAGCCCACGGACACAAAATGTCTGAAGTAGCCCAATTTGTTGGTGTGTCAACGCGTACTGTCCAGCGAGTTTACAAAGAGTGGTGTAGTTCGCAATCAACTGACAATCGATGGCGTAACTGGCCGGAAAACAATTCTCGACAATAGCGGCTGCCGCCGCCATGTTTCTCGTCTAGTAACTGCAAATCGTTTTCAAACCAGAGAACAATTGCTCCAAGAAACCAATGAGGTTCTCCAGCGACCAATTTCCGAACGGACATTGCGACGAGAACTGCATGCGATGGACATCTGGAGCAGGGTACCACGGAAGAGGCCGCTGTTAACAGCAGGTCACAAATTGGCACGTTATAAATGGGCTTAGAGGCACAAAAACTGGACTGCGGCAGATTGGAAACGTGTAATTTGATCCGATGAGTCCCGTTTTTGTTTGTTCTCCAATGATGGGAGGCGACAAGTACATCGCAGGTCCAATGAAGCCTTTAATCCTGAATGCGTCGAAGGTGTTGTTCAGGCTGGACGTGGTTCCGTGATGTTCTGGGGATGTTTTTCGTACCACGAAATGGGCCCTCTCGTTCCAGTGACAATGAATTTGAACCAGCAGGCGTACCTCCGCATACTAAATGATGAATTGGTCTCTGCGTCGCCGGATTCGTGCGGTTATCAAGGCCAGAGGCGCCGTCACACGTTATTAGGTACATTCTGAGAGGGCTGACTAATTTTTTGTCCGGTGTGCTTATATACTGTAGGGTGTCCCAGGAGGAAATGTCAAGAATGCACCATTTCATTCTTTGGGTATTTCTAAGTAGAAAGTATTATATCAATATGGGTCTGATTCCCAACCATTACCGAGATACAGGCCTCTACATTTGGGAAATTAAAACATAATAAAAAGGCGATCTTAGATACTATTTAATGACACTTGTGGTTTACAAAAAGTACAAACATACAATACACTATTGCACTTATTGCAGAATGGTTTCAAAGTGACCCCCTCCTTCTTCAATGCACGCGGCGAGCCTCCGATCCATCGAGTCCTGCCAAGGAAAACGCAGAAGTTCATTTCTGAGGTTTATGAACGCATCCTGTATATGTGCAACCAACTGCTCCCTAGTTTCGGGCTTACCCCGCTGATAAACGTTACTCTTCCAGAACCCCCAGACAAAAAAATAATGTAAATAAATAATGTGAGGATCTGCACAGTTGCCAATGTATCATTAAATGTCATTGAATATCTAAGATCGGCTTTTTATTATTTTTTAGTTACCCAAATGTAGAGGCCTGTATCTCGGTAATGGTTGGGAATCAGGCACATGTCGATATAATACTTTCTACTTAGAAATACCCAAAGAGTTAAATGGTGCATTCTTGACATTTCCTCCTGGGACACCCTGCGTATATATAATAAATATATATATATATATATATATATATATACCATGGGTCATCAGCAGTAGACTTGTCAGATGAATTAATGTACAGTAGGCCTTTTTAGTCAGGCTCACTATGTATTTTGTTCAAATTTTATGAAGATTAGCAAACCAGTACATTTTTGAGAAGCTTATGGCATCAGGAATATGAAAAGTAAGGTTTACATTTGCGCAGATGCCTGCTTGGTGGCCATTTTGGCGGCAGTTGCAACAGTGTTTATAAAACCTGATGCTTCAATAATTTTGCAGTAGTATTGCAATATTTAATTTTATATTGTAAAAATTTATGTTAACACAACTAGTACACAATTATCTCGGTGTTGGTTAATATAGTGGTGGCTCTCTTTCTTTTCAGTGCCAGAGTCATCATGAGTGAAGACCCGGAACCAGCAGGTTGAGTTCAGTCAAGTCGTCCATGGACACAGTAGACTGGAAGCAGTGCATTCTTTGTCAGGAGTCCACTGCCAGCAAAGGAACACTTGTTCAATATCCCAGAACAGAATCATACCAAAAACTACTCAATGTAGTGGAAGAAAGAGCCAGCTGACAGGATGGAAAATATGTTGACATCCAAAGATGCCTCAAAGACTTTACCAAAGAAATATTTATTGAAAGGAAACCCATGTGGCATCACAGTTGTTATTCTGATGCCACAAATCAAATATCCATACAGCAAGCAAGAGACTGCTTGCAGCATGCCATGTCTACAGGAACATATGCTGTGAAAAACGTGGACATAAAAGAACAAGCTCTGAAATGGAGCAATCAGCAACCCCAGGCACCTCAGCACCTTTCACTAGATCTGCAACAGAACAATTGACAAGGGATCACTGCTCCATGTCCTGAGGGATGATGCCAGCAACCAGGCCAAGTCTACAAAGACAGACCTACCAATGCAAGTACCATGCTTGATTGAGCTGATCAATCTCATTGAATATCAAACCCAAAATAAGGCTCATCTACCCATGGATGCCATCGAAAAAACCTACATATCTATGCTTGGTGGTAGTGATGAGGCACAGAAGCACACTCTGACACTGACATGACAGTGGCTGAAGAACAAAATTCTTGCAGAGTTACCAAGTGTGAAGTCAGTGAGGCAGAAAGACAGAAGAAAACCATCTGTTCTTTACTGTCCTGAAGCCTGCAAAGAAGATATGGTCTACACTTCCTTGATGCAAGATGCCACAAGTGAAATGGACAAGACAATGATGATATACAAGACAGCTAAGCTAATACACAACAGCATTGCCAATTTCACTGAGGAGAAAGAAAAAAACACAATTACAGTATCCAGCACAAGAGAGGATGTCCCAACCGAGTTGTACAGCCTTATACAGTGGATTTTAGTGGGATCTGAGGAGCTGCAAACAGAGATGAGGAGCAGGACAGTTGACAGGTCAGCATTGATCATAAGTCAGAATATCATGTATGCTTTCAAGACCACGAGACAAGTGCAGCACGTGCCCAAGAAAGCCACTGACACATTTCGGACACCACACACACAAGAGAAAACCCACAGGTCTTAGGGTTGACACTCACTGTACATCATGACACCAGGAACAAGGCGCTGATGGACCTCCTCCATGTACAGAACTACTGCGTATCACACAGCTGTGCCTTGCTCCTAGAAACTGCAATTGCCAATGCTGTTGTGGAAAACACAAAACAATTTGATTTGATGGATTGTATGTACCACCTTTCCTCAAGAAAGGTACATTTGTCTTCTTCACTGTTGATAATACAGATTTTGCAGAGGACACTGTAGATGGCAAAAGCACCACACATGGCACAATCACCACAGTGTATCAGAAGGCAGATGCGCCTGGAGAATCAATCACACCCAATTTGGAAGTTAGTGAGGCAAAAAACCTGTCGGTTGTCCCTTATCATGTACCCATCGAGCCTTGCAGTAAACCAAAAACTGAGCCAGTCAAGAGAGCAAAGGAATTCAAGGCATGTTCCACAGGTGTTGCTGAATCCTATGAACTAACCAATCTTGGTTGGATGATTGCATCTGCTTTGTCTAGATCAACTGACAGTGAATAACAAAGCAGTATCCCAGGCTGGGCAGGCTACAAATCACTTGTATCATCTAGTCAGTCACTGACTCAAGTCGGTGCCTTGCCTCTACTTCCAGAGGTCACACATGAGTGGTCTACCATGCTGATTGTGATGTTGCAAGCGTCTCAGTTGAAGAGCTTGGCAGTTGGTGAAAACCACCCAACTGTCATAACCTTTGACATGGCCCTGTACGAGAAGGCAGTACAGTTGCTAGATGCAAGACCTAACTTGAAAAGAGAAGTTGTTCTGAGACTTGGGGAGCTGCATGCTGTGATGGCTGCACTGAGGGCACTTGGAGCCTCAATAGAAAATTCTGGCATAGATGATGTGGGTCATTCTCTGTCAGATCAACCAAAAAAAATTGAAAGTAACACCCTCATCTCTCATATTTTGCTGAAATTTGGTTTATAGGGAGTTTGTGAGCCCTGAATCCATTTCTGAAATTATAAGGTCAATCCGACCAACGGTTCAAGAGATATGACCTCAGGCAATTTGAGGTCACTCGCGAGGTTACTAACATTTGGCGAGCCATAACTTGGGTAATAATTGTCATACTTATATAAAGTATATATATTTAGAATCAGAAAACGACAAGGAATCCAAATATGCAAGTTTTAGAACTCTAGGTTGAAAAATAAAAAAGTTACACTGTAACCAAAATTTGAGGTCACGATTTGACCTCTGGGGTATCAAATGAGAATTTTTTTTTTAAATGTAAAAAATGAAGGCAAAGGCATTGGCTATTAGAATCAGCAAAAAAAAGTTTGTTTATGTTAGTATTTTTCATGTAACTAACATATAGTGAACACCATATTCATAAGTTGTGCGTCAATTCTACCTATTTTTTCACACTTAAGCTCATAATTTGACCTATAGAAATTAAAATTACATTTTTTATAGATATAAAAAACAGTCAGAGTTCTTGACTAATAGAAACAATCATAAAAAGTTTGTTTATGTTGATACTTTTCATGTAACTAACTTATAAGTGAACACCATATTTATAAATTGCTTGTCATTTCAAGGAATTTTTATATCTTAGCTATCAATTTGACCTCAAGCTCCAAGAATTTAATAAAAATTGTATTTCACTGCTAATCTACACTGGCAATAATAGTTATAATAGTGAAAGGGGAAGACTAAGCTCACATGTAGCCTAAACAAACCTGTTGAAACATGTTGCTACTTGTCTAAGTGCAGAATCAACACAGATAGTTGCAAAATTCCTTGTCTACAGGTTAGTACAGTTCCAGCCAGCACTGTGGGTGGCTGGTGGGTATGGTGTTTTAATGAGCCTCAGAGACTATCAAGGCCTAAAATATTAAGTGTGTATAGCTATACTAAAAAATATATATTACCTAATTGTAAATCCTATATCTTTACAGATCAAAATACAATGGTTCGGCACTTGAAATACTGCCAGGACCCTATTCAAAAACACAAGAAATGCATAACAATCAATCTTAGAAAAGTGACTGATGTACTTGTTGAAAAATGTGCTGGAAGAGTGAAAAAAGACTCATTGTTGTGTGTGAACTGCTGGACACTGATAATGAAAAACCCCACTATACTTAGTACCACTGAAAACAACGAGTCTGAGCAGGATTCAAATGAATCATCTACTATCAGTGGCTTGAGTAACATCTCTTCAATTCAAGATCTGGACAATGACAGTGATTGCTTGATAAAGGAAAATCCTTCAACTTCAGTTGAACCAGTTCTAGCATTTCTGGACCAAACACCAGTTAAAAAAGTAAGTAATAAATTAATATAACTTATACTTTACTACAAGGTCTGTTTGATCTACTATATAGCCAATTATATAGCATTTAAGGTACTATAATTAATATTAATTACTAATATTCAGGTGTGTGAAACCTTTTTTTCTGTTCTTTTCAGAAGGGCTGTCATTAAGCCAGAAAAAGCGCAAGGCTCGTGGTAAGCTATCATCTGCTCAGAAACACCTGAAGGAGAGGCTAGAACTCAGTTATGGTGTTCAAATTACCGAGGAGGTAAGTGATACTTCAAACCTGAAACTAAATCTGAAAAACATCTAGACAAATTAATGAATGAATTGAAACAGTCATTCCTGGAGAGCAAATGTCACCATCACAAACTACAAATATTGACACTCTCACCATACACAATTGAAAAAACAGCTAGTTTCTTTCAAACTACAACATACATGGTGAAAAGAAGCCGTTCACTTAAATCAGAACATGGAATCCTTCCGAAGATTCCACTAATGAGCAAAGGAAAAGTGATATCTGAAGAACACAAAGATATAGTTAGAAGATTCTATGAGTCAGAAGAGGTTAGTCGTATGTGTCCTGGCCAAAAGGATTGCGTGAAAGTTATCAGTGCTGAAGGTGCAATGAAGGTGCAAAAACGATTGGTCCTCGGGAATTTAAGAGAGATGTTTGAACTATATAAAAATGATGAAAAGAATCCCAAATAGGATTTTCCACATTTGCAAAATTACGGCCATCATATTGTGTGCTTGCCGGTAGTGGTGGGACTCATTCTGTCTGTGTCTGCACATACCATCAAAATCAAAAATTGCAGCTGGCTGCATTGGGAGAAAGAGGTCTTTCATACAGGATCTTATGGATTACAGTGTCTGCAGTACAGAAAGAGAGACTTGCATGATGCAACTTTGCAATGATTGCCCAAGAGAAGAGGGTGTCCTGGATTTTCTTGAGTTACTTGACAGTGTGAAATCAGCTCCAAATGAAATATCTTACAAGCAATGGGTGACTGTTGACCGTTGTACAATGGTTGATAAGGTGGAGCCACTTCATGAATACTTATCATCCCTAAGCATGAAAATATCCCGCATGGTTCATCATCACTTTGTTGCTCAGCAACATCACAGTACTTCAAGCAGTTGAAAGAAACACTACCACCTCAGAGCGAGGTAGTATAGGTGATTTCTCTGAGAATTATTCTTTCATTGTCCAGGATGCTGCCCAAGGGTTTCACTGGGACAATTCACAGTGTACAGTTCACCCTTTTGTCATCTATTATAGATCATCTGCAGACCAGGAACTTAGCCATTTAGTGTCTGTTTCTTATCTGCATCACTAAAACACAACACTATAATGGTTTACTCATTCATATTGAAGCTTTGACATATGTTAAATTCAGATGCCCACAATTGAAGAAGGTGCACTATTTCTCAGATGGATGTGCTGGCCAATATAAGAACAGATACAACTTCACAAATCTCTGTTACCATGAAGAGGATTTTGGTCTGTCTTGTGAATGGCACTTCTTTGCTACATCCCATGGCAAAAATGCATGTGATGGGATTGGAGGAACAGTGAAAAGAGCTACTGCTCGTGCCAGTTTGCAGAGAACTACAGAGAGGCAAATTCTTACACCAGAACACATGTTTCAGTTTTGTGAAGAAAACTTGAGCAAGAAGATAAATTTTTTCTTTGTAACTACAGCTGATTTGAAAGATGCAGAAGAACGGTTGGAACATCGATTCAAGGATAGTAGGGCTATTCCTGGAACTCAGAAATATCATAGATTTGTTCCCCTAAACAAGGAAGAACTGATGGTGTATCCCATTTCAAGTGGCATTGGAGAAAAGAAAAGAATAAGGAAAAGTCATTTTACTAATGAACCTGCAATGCTTGGTAACCTAAAATGTGTCAAACCAGGAGAGTATGTTGGCTGCATTTATGACATGCAAGTTTGGTATGGAATTGTGGAGGAATATTGTGAAGAGTTTGATGATTTCACTGTGAACTTTCTACATCCCTCTGGGTCATCAGGATCAAGTGCATATTATTATCCATCAAACAAGGATTCATGTGCAGTGCCAGGACATCATATATTAACTGTAATGAGTTGTCCTACCCTAAGAGGAGGCAGCAGAATTCAATACCTTTTTCCACAAAAAGAAATTGATGAGAGCATCGAGCATGCAAAAATTGTATTAGGCTAGCACATGAATCCTCTAAGTAGGTCTTCCCCTTTCACTATTATAACTATTATTGCCAGTGTAGATTAGCAGTGAAATACAATTTTACATTTTTTGCCTTTGTTTTTATATCTATAAAAAAATGTAATTTTAATTTCTATAGGTCAAATTAAGAGCTTAAGTGTGAAAAAATAGGTAGAATTGACGCACAACTTATGATATGGTGTTCACTTATATGTTAGTTACATGAAAAATACTAACAAACAACAAACTTTTTTTTGCTGATTCTAATAGCCAATGCCTATGCCTTCATTTTTTACATTTAAAAAAAAAATTCTCATTTGATACCCCAGAGGTCAAATCGTGACCTCAAATTTTGGTTACAGTGTAACTTTTTTATTTTTCAACCTAGAGTTCTAAAACTTGCATATTTGGATTCCTTGTCGTTTCCTGATTCTAAATATATATACTTTTATATAATTGTGACCATTATTACCCAAGTTATGGGTCGCCAAATGTTAGTGACCTCGCAAGTGACCTCAAATTTCCTGAGGTCATATCTCTTGAACCGTTGGTCGGATTGACCTTATAATTTCAGAAATGGATTCAGGGCCCACAAACTCCCTATAAACCAAATTTCAGCAAAATCTGAGAGATGAGGGTGTTAGGCACTGGTTGATCTGACATGTATGGATTGAGGCAGATATATATGGGCCTGCTACAATGAGACAGATCCTCAAGTGCAGCCACAACAAGAGAGCACTCCATGCACACATCCACACTTACATGGCTCTGTATGAACTTGCTCTACAACAGTTCTTCACAGAGATGCCACAACTAAAAGAAATCTGCTCGGAACCAGCAAATGAATGCAGGAAGCCTGCACAAACACAGCTTCTGGGACAAGTGATGGAGCAGAATGCATCAGAATTGCTAACACTCACCTGCTGCAAGTCTTGACCAATGAAGATGTCAGTCAACAGCTGAAGAAGTGGGAAGCTCAGAAATCATCTAACGCTATGTTCAAGTCATTGATGAATTACCTCCACTGGGTTGAACCCATCTTGTTCTTTGTTGAAGCATCCAAAAATGCTGATCTTGTTCTCCATCTGAAGACTGGAGAAGCACTCAGCAAGCTGTTTTTCGCAATGGATCGAATAAAATACAAACGCCTCTGGCCAAGATACATTGCCAACATGCATGAAATGATGACAAGCCATCCAGCAACATGGCGAGAACTTTAAGATGGAAACATACCTGTTACCAAGAGTGGGATTCCGTTCGTCTCAATAGGTGCAGACCATACCTGCAAACATCTCGACAAGATGATGAAGGTTCATTCTGGCCTAATTGGCATTTCCAATAATGCGAATGCTAGGCAGCAGTTCTTCATGGCTTCTCCAGAGATGTTGTGCCTCTCAACAGAGTTTAAAGGACAGTTCGGGCTTCAAGTAAACAAGCCAGAGGAACACCATGATGTACAACCCAGTGCAGTCAGGAAAGAACATGAAGCTGTTGACAAAATCAAGGCTGCAATACTGAGCCATGGGAATCCCTTTGCTGTTGAAGGTGATCAGCTATACAATTTCATCACACATGCATATGTACAACAAGAGTATGTTCCACAAACCTTGTACATTGATGTCACTGAACGTATCAATGGAGATGTTAGTCTCGGCACTAGTCAAAAAGCAGAACAAGATGATGTACATCTCTGGCAGCAAGAAACAAACTTTCAAGTTCCGTGACCAGACAGTTGACCTGAGAGAGACCAAAGATCTCTATGGTCAGCTGATGGTTCTCACCAAGTCGAGCAGGGACATCGATCAGAAGAATGCAGTTGGCAACTATGAGTTCACATTGACTCCAAGAGCACTATTTGCACCAGACAGCTCAATGCTGCCATGCACTGACAAGTCCAAGCTGATACACAGCCTTGAGAAGCTGGCAAAAACAGATGAAACCCAGGAACAGACATAAGCTCTAGCGGCCAAAGAGCAGGATGATGACAGAGGTCCTGTATCATCATCATCATCATCATCAAATCAAAAGATCGCCATTGTTGATGGAATGGTGCTTGTCCAGAAGATGACAAAGAAATCAGGGACAATGAGCACAGTCAAAGATCTAGCCCAGTGTTTCAATGACAGGCTCATGAGCTTGACAGCAGGGTTCAGTGAGGTCATCCTGGTCTTCGAGAAAGACCAGGAGAAAGATGACAAGGAAAAGCTCCTATACAGTATCAGGTTGAAGATGATACGAACATCAAACACATCCTACTGGCATGGTTTCTATCGCACAAAAAAATTAAAACAGATTTGACAGACTATCTCGCCAAAGCAACCCTTGATTACAACAAAAACTCACCTCAGTTAGTCATCACATCAGCATCAGGTCACACCAGAAGCAACAGAAACATGCACTTTGAAGACAACAATCACGAGGAGGCTGACACATTGATGATCTGCCTGGCAGTGGAGGCATCACAGCGGTGTCCTGATGCACAGCTAGTATTCTTCACTCCTGATACTGTCATCTTGGTTCTGGCTGTGGCACACTATGACAAGCTCTGCAAAAAGACATCTATTTTGATGGTATCAGGTACAGTCAAAATAGAGCCAATCTGGAGAGCTTTGGGCAAAGAAAAGGCCAAGCTTTACCTGTATTCCACGCATTCACTGGAGCAGACAATGTTGGAAAATTCTCAGGAATAGGCAAAACAAAATGGTTTCAGCAGTATATGAAATCTGAATGCACTTAGTCAGAGCACTGATGAAACTACCGGAGAAAGGTGACCTAACACAGGAGGTGAGACATATTGGCCAAATTTGTGTGCTCAAGCTACTGTCCCAAGGGTATTCACATTGCAAGTATCCCTGATCTAAGATGGTATCTGTTTTGTAAACACCTAGCTGAAAGCAACAACTTACCTCCTACACTTGGTGCACTTGAGGAACACATCCAGCGCTTGCCGTTACAAAGCCGAGTATGGTGCCAAGCCAATGTTATGCAGCAACAGCCTTTTGACCCCCTGAAATTTGGTTACTATCAGGACAAAAGTAGCCAAATACTGCCAGTCATGTCACCACAAAGGTTCCTCCTGCCCCGCAAGCCATCATCGAGTTGGTCAGATGCCACTGCAAAACCAACTGTTCTACACAGAGATGTTCATGCAGAAGGAATAACTTTCCTTGCACAGAACTATGCTTGTGCAGCACAGAATGCGAAAATGATACAGACTGTAATATTGAATATAACACTGAGAGTGATGATGTGTAATGTGTCAAACTGAAATAGGAAATACATCTATACGTATGCTGTTGTCACTACCAACAATTTGTATGTGCATTTTTTCATGAAATACAAACATAATTTCACAAACTTCTTTTCTTGGTTTTTGGTGTTCATAATCACTAATTTGACATAAGCTTTGGATTCCTTGGGCCTGGAAACATAGAATTAGCATTTAGAATGAAGTTTCTATGTCAATTACAAGCTGAGATATTTGGAAATTCTTATCTTATGGTGGCCATTTTGAAAATCCAAAATGGC
Organism: Bathynomus jamesi; assembly: GCA_023014485.1. Lineage (NCBI taxonomy): Eukaryota > Metazoa > Arthropoda > Malacostraca > Isopoda > Cirolanidae > Bathynomus > Bathynomus jamesi. Next base: position 43,077 of record JAJOZX010001934.1, read on the forward strand.
GGCTATGCAGGCATCTGCGCAAATGTAAACACTGATTTTCAGATCCCTGATGCCATAAGCTTTCCAAAAATGCACTGGTTTGCTAACCTCCATAAATTTTGAACGAAAGTGTTTTTATTGACATAGTGAACCGGACTATTTGGTGGTGTTGCTTTCTTTATAAGGAAAACTTTGTCAAAACATATAAAATTTTTAACAAGAGATAATGTAAAGTTGTTAGGCATTAAATTACAAGTGAACAATGATTGCATATTAATTGTAAACTCCTATTTACCATACAACAAGCAGTAATCTAGATGAATACATTGATTTGCTGTACAAAATTAAGTCATTATCAGATAACCCCAAATATTCACACTGTATAATAATGGGGGACTTTAACACGCATGTGAACTCAGAATTCTTTGTAGAATGGGGTAACATGTGCGAGTTGGCCAATTTAAGTGTAAGTGATAGAGATGTATTAGGGGTAACCAGTGGTAATTTTACATACCTTAGTAATATGAGTGGTACCACCATGTGGATTGATCATTGTCTCACTAGTAATAATCTAAAGGATCAAATTGTTAGAGTTCATATTCTGTATGATTTCCTTCTTTCTGATCATAGACCATTTGAAATATTAATTAACTTTATCAATTTATGTGCAACATGACTTAACATCAACTCAATAGGTAAGAATAATCATGTCGATTGGTCCAATGTTAATATGCAACAGAGAATAGAATACAAAGACAGAACAAGTCACCTCTTTAATAATTTAGAAATTTTGCACCTTGCCTGTAGTAATCCTTGCTCAAGTGATTCTCACTGTAAACTCATAGATAGGTATTATAGTAAGATAATATCCCTGTTAAGAGAAGCAGGAAGCCCCCTGATTAAATCTTACAACTATCATACTAAGATTATTCCTGGATGGAATGATTTTATTGCACCCCTAAGAGGGAATCGAAAGACACCTAAGATATGTGGTGCTTTCATGGTAGACGCAGATTAGGACCTGTATACATGAATATGTGTAGAAGTAGGGGTCAGTATAAGGTGGCCATAAGGCGATGTAAACAGGAAAGAGAGTCAATTCAAGCATCAAAAGCCTGTGAAGCTCGCATAAATAAAAATAACAAATTTTTTGAAATCAATGGTGTGTCGGGGGAGGATGAAACTGCAAAGCTGTGAAAAAACCACTACTCTAACATTCTTAACAGTGTGAGTAGGGGTAATCTTAAGATAGATTACAGCGAAATGATTGTGGGAGGGACAAGGGAAAATACTTTGATATCATTTTCTCAAGTGGTTAATTAAAGAGTTAAAGACTGGTTCTGCATCAGGGGTAGATGACTTATCGAATGAGCACTTAAAATATGCCAATGACGTAGTATGTCTACATATATCATTGCTCTTATCAGCCATGCTTGTCATAGCTATATCCCTGCAGAGTTCATGAGGGTATATTTCTTGCCCCTGGTCAAAAATAAGTACGGGGACATTATGTCCAGCAATAATTACAGGCCTATTGCTGTCGCTTCCTGCTTCTCGAAACTACTAGAAAAACTCTCGTTACTCCAATTAAATGATTTCCTATGGACATCTAATCAGTTTGGTTTTAAAAGGTCACACTCAACTGACTTTTGTCTCTATGTACTTAAAGAAACAATATCTAAATACATTGACAGTAATTCAACTATTTATAGCTGTTTCCTAGATATAAGTGAGGCATATGATAGGGTGAACCACAATATTTTATTTGAAAAACAAGAAGACAGGAAGGTTCCCAAGTACATATTAAATTTATTGAAATTTTGGTACTCCCACCAATCTTTCACTGTTAGGTAAAGCAATGTACTATCCGAGTGTTTTGGCTCCTCACTCTCCCCTATGCTGTTTAATGTGTATATTGACGGATTTAATTGCTTCACTTAATGAGGCAACAGTGGGATGTTGTATAGATAACACAAGGATAAATAACTTAGTTTATGCCAATGATATAGTGTTAATAAGTCCCTCTGTTAAAAGTCTGGATCAGCTACTAAAAGTCTGCGAAGTGTATTCGCAGAAACATGATATTCTTTTTAATGTTACAAAAACTAAGGTTATGCAATTTCATCCTAAAAGCTGTAATCAGCCAGCTGATATAAGGTTTAAAATGAATGGTGAAGTACCATAATTGAGGAAGTACAAGAGTAAGTATTTGGATCAAACTATTACCAGCTCCATGAGTGATGACTCGGATATAAGAAGAAAATCTCAAAGCCTGTGTGCTAAAGCAAATATGACCATAAGGAACTTTCAATTTTGTACAAGTCAAACTAAAGACTCTCTCTTTCGTACTTTCTGCAGTAATATATACAGACAGCAACTCTGGGTGAATTATAAAAAAGGTTCTGGCAGAACCCTACATTTGCTGTACAACAGATCTTATGATAATGAAAAAAATAAAAATAATAATATAATACCAAAATTAAAAACAGAAAATGACACTGGTTAACAAAACAAAACTTTTTTTTCTGCTTGAAGTATTTCCATACCTTTCTTTGACCAATTTTTGGGTGCTGATTACGAATATGGCAATGTTTTTGCTGTATCAAATCACAATTTTTGGAATTCTGACCCCTCTACAGAGGAAATTTTGCGCATATACAGTAGTCCAAAATTTGGCTCATTACATGAAAGATTCTTGCGAATTTTCAAAGCATTTCAGTTACCATTTACTTTAAAATAGAACAAATTACAACGGGTAAATTTCATTACATGTATATTTCACAATGATTATACAGTGGATGTTCAGAAATGAGTTTTTTTGGATTTTCAATTGAATTCAGCACCTGGTTTATATCTTCTCAGTATCCATTAAAAGTCAGCCATCATGTGAGGATCCCATTGTCCCTTAAAAGTTTTCTTCCATCTTTGATATATCCTGGTGGAATCTTTTTCCATGCTCAACAGATACATCAAGATTTTCAAGGAAAAAAAGTCAAGATGACTGCAAAAAGTGAATCCTCAGAGACATACGAGCTCCTAGGTCTTTGTAAGCATCTAGAAGTTCTTGGATGAATATTTTATAGTTATCAGCCTTATGACTGCCAAGGAAATTTTGGCACACACTCTTGAAGGAATTCCAAGCACATAATTCATTCTGTTCAAGGTGTTCCAGAAATTCATCATCATTTAGAAGAGTTCTTATCTGAGGCCCAATGAAAATTCCTCCTTTCATTTTAGCATCAGTAATACTGGGGAATTTGTCACACAAATACCGAAATCCATGACAGTCTTTGTTTAGGGCCTTCACAAAATTTTTCACAAGACCAAGCTTTATGTGAAGTGGTGGTAGATAGATCTTTTTTGGATCAACCAATGGTTGATACTTCACACTGTGCTGTCCAGGAACAAAAGTTTCACGAGGAGTCCAGTCAGGCTTGATGTAATGTTGTTGTGTAGTCTTGCTGTCCCACAAGCAAAGAAAGCAGCAATATTTTGTGTACCCACTTTGCGTGCCAAGGAGGAGTCCAATCACTTTCAAGTCACCACAGATATTCCACTGGTAGTTTTCCTAACTAACAGAATTAAGAAGAATAACCATGTTTTCATATGACTCTTTCAGTGAACAGAATGTACAATTGGTACACTTGGGTAGTTGTTACCATTGTGCAAAAGAACCACTTTTAAACTGCGCTTAGATGAATCAATAAAAAGATGCCACTGTCTGGGATCATGCTGTATATCAAAGAATGAAAATAAACCTTCTATATCAGAGCAGAAGCATAAGTGATTCACAGTTTTGAAATTGCATGAAACATCGGAACTTCTTTTTCGAAAGGATGTTATCCACACATCTCCATCAACCAAATTCCATTGTTTCAGTCTTGATGCCAAAAGTTCAAACTGCGATTTAGAGATACAAATCCCTTACTAAGTCATTCAATCATCTTGTGTGACAAAATGTGGTTAATTTTCATTACCAGGAGGACAAAACTCTGCATCACCAGCACTATGTTCTGAAGATTCTTCATCAGAAATGAAGCACATTTTTGTTTTCTTGTGGTGCTGGAACTGGCATTTCATTACTGTGAGGTACTGGTTTGATAGCCGAGTCAACCACAGGATAAACAATCTTAGGCCTGGTTTTGGAAGTAAACCCAGTTATTTTGGTTTGGCAGAAGCAGCAGTCATTCACATGATTTTTTAACTTACGCCAAATCATTGGCACTGCAAATGACATGTTTTTTGGTTCACCATTCAGCCAGTCTCTTAGCTGGTTTGAAAAGGAAGTGCAGCAAACATGTGGTGCCCAGCTTTTCTCTTGGTCTCCAAGTTGACAACCAAAGTAGTGATAGAAGGCTGTTTTAATGAGTGGTGTAATGTTCCTGCGTTGTGAAGATAAAGTGAATAAACCACAAATGTAGCAGAATGAATCAGGTTTATTGCTGCAACCTCTAGAAGCACACATTGTCATCATATCTGGAGAGAGAGAAAAGCAGATAAAAACAGTTAAACACAAACATTTGAAAAGCAATCATTAATGAAAAATCTGCAGGAAATACAGTCAACCAAACAAATCCACCTTCTGTACAGAAAAACCTGGACCCGATATGCAAAAAAAAGTGTATATTCAAATTCAGCAGGCCAAATTAGTAGAATAGTTACTTTTGAGTGAAGCAAAAAACTTTGTTGTTGTTGTTGTTGTTGTTGTTGTGCCAATCAGCCCACCCTGATCGAGCAAGCCAGTGGCACGCAGGTAACCAATCGCCCTCTCTGGAGTGGACGAGAGGTTCAGCGCACTAGTGATGTTGTGTTGTATTCATTGTTCTGCTAGAGCGGTACAGTCTGTCATAATGTGTTCAATTGTTTGTGGTATGTCCTGGCACAGGTGGCAGGTGTCGTCTGTGGAGTTGTCTAGTCTGTGTTTATATGTCCATTAGGGTGTGTCAGTGTGTCACTTTTGGACTTTTTTTGAAAAGTTATGGTGCTTACCTCTTATATTGTGACAAATTGACCAAAAACCATGAATAAACCAAAAAAAAAGAATCGTAATATTTAGGGTCCCCACCCCCCCCATTTGAAAAATAAGCCCCCTATTCACACAAAAAAATGGTTATTTTTTTTTAGATATTTTTGGTCAGTTTCCTTACTAATCATCGTATTTCAAAAAATTACTACCAAAATGTAGATAATAACAGTATCCTCTTATTGTGAATGTTTTAAAACTATTTTAGTTGTATACAGTGCTGATATTTGAGTGGACCTTATGAAATTTTTTTCATTTCTATAACATTTATTTACAGTATTTCCAGGTTTTATCTACAAAAAGTAACCAAATGTATGATAAATTTGCTTTTCTTTCAAAATTCTATTATAGATTTGCTTAATTTCATAGTTTATTAAAATTAGTCAATAGTCATGGCTAACAGTAAGCCAATATTAAGAACAGACCAAAGAAAATATGATTCTTTATTGGGAAAGTTAGTGGAAGAGACACACAAGAGAAGGAAGCATGCTTCCAATGAATAGTGAAGTTCTGTCACTTTTTTTTCTTGAGAAGGGATCAAATGAAAAGCGACAATGTGTCAAAGGAAAAAAATATTTTGAGAGTATTAGATAAGGTAGAAAAGGTGTGGATTATGGCTGGCATACCATCAAAATCCATTAGAAAGCAGAAAGGACCCAAAAAAATGTTGGGGATTTGATAAAAGAGCATGAGAAGTTGGGTAAAAATATAAAGAAATGTTATGAAACCCCAAAATAATCATCTCTCTCTCTCATTTAGATAACTTATTTGATATATCAACTGAAAATGCTGTAATGAGATCCAAAATGATACATTGAGAACTATACAACAGAAGAATGAGGATCTTTGCTTTTTGGAAGATCAGCAAAGTGCTAGAATATATTCTCTGGGTCCGAGTGATAAAGCTTATATAGCCAAACTGATCAAAAAGACTGCTAGAATAGTAGAAGGTGAAGAAAATTTAAAGAAAAAGAGCGAAAGGCATTAGAAGGAGAGAGAGAGAGAAACTTGAATCATCTGAAGGTGAGTTAGTGGACTCAAGTACTGGTGAAGATGATTTTACTCCAAGCCCAGGCCCATCAAAATGTCCTAAGTTACTCCAGTCAACATTAATATCTAATACAGCTGATCATTTAAGACTATCATTCGGACAATGCTCGACATTTGCATCTGTGGTAGCAGCTGAATATGGGCTAGATTTAAAGAGATGTCATTATCAAAAAGTACTTCTGCGCGAGCTGCAAAGAAGTTGAGGAAAGCTACTGCTGACACTATTAAAGAGTCGTTCAACCCGCCTCAATATTGCATAGTCCACTGGGACAGCAAAATGATACTGAATGTTTCAGGAGGAAAGCAGGATCGATTGGCAAAACTTATATCGGGAGAGAATGTTGAGAAACTTCTCTCGATACTCAATATTGGTGTCTCAACTGGATCGACACAAGCTTGTACTGTTTTTAGCACAATCCAAGAATGGAAATTACAGGATAAGGTTTACAGAATGGTATTTGATACTACTTCATCCAATACTGGCTGGATAAAAGGGGCTTGTAAAGTACTGGAACACATCTTTGGAAAAAATTATTATGGCTCGCTTGTCACCACCATATGGCAGAATGAGTTTTGTCAGCAGTGTATCTAAGGTATTTGGAAAATCTACTTCACCCAAAAACGAATCTTTTGAGACCTTCAGAGATGTTATATGGAAGAAGCTAGTTACTAAGCAACCCTTCAAACAGTTATCTATCAATGATACATCTCAAGGACCTGAAAAAATGCATCATAGATTTTATGACAGATTTGCTCAAAAATAACCAGAGCCTTCCCAGGGATGATTACAAAGAGGTAGCTGAAACAACTATGCTCATTTTAGGAGAAATTCCTGCCAGAGGAATACACTGGATCAAGCCAGGAGCTCTCCATCGCGCCAGATGGATGAATGGCTGTCATATTGTATATGAATAAGATGTTAGCATTTTCAGACCAAGCTGGATATGATAATGTTACAATATGAAAGCTGGAAAGAGTATGCTTGTTTACATCACTGATCTACTCCAAGTACTGGCTATCAGTCACCAACCCACTTGAGGCTCCTGAAAATGACCTCCTCCTAAACAACGAATCAGTTCAGTACAAAAAGATTGACATGGAAGTAGTCGAAGCTGTCCTCATTACTGGTACCTATCTGAAGAACTTGTAACCCTCTCTCTCTTTGGAGATTTGCTTCATAGTGAAAAGAACAAGGTGGCCAAAATACTTTCCTCTTTCAATCAACCACCAGAATTCAAACAGGGTAAGCCAATATTTCCCATCCTAAAAGAACGAATTAAAATTCAGCAATTAGTTGGTCCAAACTCAAGGTTTGTATTCAAAGCCCTTGGTTCAACGGGAGATTGGATAAGGACTCCAGCTGTAATGTGGGCAGCAACAATGATTTTCACGGATGAAGAGAATAGGCCTACTCTCTTCAACTAAGGATGTTAATGACACTGCAGAAAGAGGTATCAAACTTTTGCAGGATTTTCATGGCTCATGTAGGGATGAAGGTGAATTTCAGGCATTGCTTCAAGTTGTAGAGGAAAACAGGCGTGTTTTCCCAAAGTTTTCCAAACAAAGTCTCTTGAATTTGAAATTTCTTTCCATTTATAATTTCATTTCATTTACAATTTTTCATTATAATTTCAAGAATAGCACTTTGTTTCTATTTGATTAAAATTGTTTTGTGTTTGTATTTCATAATAAAAAATTAAAAAAAAGATGGGGCTTTGCATATTTTTTTAGATTAATAAAAATTTAAGTCCACAGTTGTCATTTTTTTTTTTTTGCAAAATTTACTAATTTTAATCTACTAAACATGTGCAAAGAGAGTTGCTCATTTAAGCACATCTGCTTTTTTTATTTATATTTTCAAAGCCCATCACTGCAAAGCTGTATTGGGATGATGCTCTATGGATGGCAGGGACATCCAAAGTATATAAGATAATGTTTTATTGCAGTCTAGATCTTCCAAAGATATAAAACAGCAGCATTTTTCTCTTAGAAAGTGCATCAAAATGACCAGAGATAAAAAATTTTATAAATTTAACTCAAAGGTAATAAAAACTATTCAGATTGAAGCACATTATTATTCTCTACATTTTAGTAGCAAAATCTTTGAAATACGATGATTAGTAAGGAAATTATGACCAAAAATATCTCAAAAAAATCACCATTTTTTGTGTGTGAATAGGGGGCTTATTTTTCAAATGGGGGGGGGCAGGGACCCTAAATATTACCTGATTATCTTTTTTTGTTTATTCATGGTTTTTGGTCAATTTGTCACAATATAAGAGGTAAGCACCATAACTTCTCAAAAAAAGTCCAAAAGTGACACACCCTAATGTCCGTAAGTTAGGGTGATGTCCACATCGGAATCATGCTAAGTTAACTCGATCCAATCTGCTCAGGCTGATCTCTGACCTGTTAATGGGTGGTGGCTTCGCAGCTAGGACCGCATTCGGACCGAGTCTTGTCAATGCTTTGTGTGTGTGTGTGTGTGTGTGTGTGTGTGTGTGTGTGTGTGTGTTGTGTGTGTGTGTGTGTGTGTATTTTCTGTAGTGTGATGTCTGTGGGGCATGGTATGCAATGGAGTATTTGGTTATAATGTCTCTCTAGTGTTACCTTAATGGTGCGAGGTGTCAGTGCATGATGGTACCTGTAGTGGCAAGGGTGTTGTGGGTTGTCGCTGCTGCCATTAATTGTGTTCCCTTCATGTCTAAATGTTCCCTAACTTTCAGTATTTTTGTTTCTGTGTGCAGGTGATCTATTGGTGTTGTTTGAGTGCATCCTGTAATGATACGAAGTGCGTTGTTTTGTATTGTCTGTAAGGTGTTTGTGTGTGTGTTTGAGATAATGGGTGCCCAGCATGTGCTACTCATATTGTGCTAGCATAGTCCGTAACTGAGCAAATACATTGTTTGTATACGATTGTTGTTGTTGTTTCCTGCTGGTGTCAAAAGTTTGTGCCTGTTAGTACCCTAAATGTGTTAAGTTTTGACGTACATTTATTTTTAATCTCCTGAATGTGGTTTGCAAAAGATAATGATATGTTGTATGTGACCCCAAGTATTTTGGTCCTGTGAGTGTGTGGAATGTTGATGTTGTTTAGTGTAAGCTGTGGTTACCTGGTGTTCTTTTGTGTTGCTTGTAAGCAAGGTGATGGTTGATTTTGTGGGCACGAGTCTATTGTGTGTGAGCCAGTCTTGTATACTGTTTATGTATGTTTGTAGGTTATTTGTAGCGGTGTCGATGGTGTTGTGGGTGGATGTTAGAGTGACATCATCTGCATGTGAAGATAAGGTAAGCTTGTTATCTATGGGGGTTGGAATGTCATACATGTATAAGTTGAACAGTGTTGGTGAGAGAACAGAGCCTTGAGGGACCCCATTCATAAAAAGCTTGTTTTTGGATGACTTGCCATCAAATGTGAGATGTGAGTATCTTCCTGAAAGATAGTTGCTCAGCCATCTTTTAGTGTTATTGTGCATGTTTGTGTTGAGTATTCTGTTTATGAGAGGGAAGCGTGGGATAGCATCAAATGCTTTACTAATGTCTATTGTTGCTAATAGTGTACATTGAGCTGGTCATCTGGAGTTGATGCCATCCATGATGTGCTGTGTAAGGTTTGTGAGTAATGTTGTGGTTGAGTGGTGAGGTCTGAATCAATGTTGAGTAGGCGATAGTGGTATGAGCGGGTTGGTGATTTGTAAGATCAGTCTTTCTGTTACTTTGGAAGGTGTGCATAGTAAAGTAATGGGTCTATAGGAAGCTGGTTTTGTTGGATTTTTGTTTGGTTTGAGTAGTGTAATAATTTTACCTTGTTTCCATATGTCAGGAATAATACAGTGTTGGTATGAATATGTGCTGATATTTGTGAGAGCGAGTATTCCTTGTGGGCCCAAGTGTTTAAGGTATATGTTAGATACATTGTCTGATCCAGTAGCCTTCGAATTCTTAATGTTTTTGATGATCTTGGTGGTCTGGTCTGTATTTAAGGGTGTAATGGTCGTGTTGAGTCGGTAGGTTTTCTTGTGCTTGGCTGTTTGTCTGTGCGTGTTTCTGGTTGTTGTCTCTGTTTAAGTGACTTATCTTTGCGTAGTGATTAACTAGAATGTTAGCTTGTTGTGTATATGTTGGGATATTTTGGCTGCAACAGATAGCCGCGTGTGAGGTGTGAATGCCACTGTTAGAATGGGTAATGCTGTTTATAGTCTTGTATTGCTTGGATGTATCTGTGGAGTGGTTTAGTGTTGTTATGAATTCCCTAAATGTATGTTTGTTTTTCTTTGAGTTTGTTGTTTATTTCTGTGTTGAGCTGTTGTATCTACTATTTTATGGTTTCTGTGTGTTATGTTTGAGGTTGTTACGTTGCCTTATGAGGTGAGCTACTTCTCTAGTGTAATTTGGGTTGTATTTCCTAATGTTGCCCTTTGGTATGTATTTGTTTGCATTATTGATGATCTGATTAAATGTCTTGAGTGTTGTATTGATGTTTATGATGGGTGTGCTGTTTAATGTGGTGAATTGTTCCTCAGTCTGCATTTTGAACTGTTCCCAGTCAGCTTTCTTGTAATTTCTGTAAGTGTGCCTAAGGCTTTGGGGCAGAGTGTAGAACATGTTGTAATGATGATGGGCAGGTGGTCTGATGAGAGTTGTTTTTCTGTTCTCCAGTGTGTGTGTTGCTAGTGAGGGGGAACAGAACATTATGTCTGGAGAAGAGTTTGAGTATCCTGCTTGATCTGTGTTTTCTTCTGTTTTGTTAAGAATGAAGAGGCTGTTTAGTTGTGTGGCTATGTTGGTGCCTCTAGTGTTGCTTTGGTTGTGCAGGTACCAACAAAAACTTTGTTAACCAGTGTTGTGGAGGGGAGACCCCTCAAGGTGCTCCTCCATCCAGTGCATGATGGATGCATTAGTTAATAATTATTATTATTTAACATTTTTTATTAGGATTATTATCGTCATTTTTATTAATTACACTTATCTCCTCTTTCCAGTGCCAAAACTAAAATTAAAAGTTAAAATTAGTCACATTTGTAAGGAAAAGTAAAACTAAAAGTAACAGAAATCATAGAAAAGTAATAAATTTATTAAGGAAAGTAAAGAACTGTTCAGTAAAACCTCTAGAATAAAAGTTTTAAAAAGTAAAGCAATAGGTTGATTGCCTGTTACCCTCATCCATTGGAAATTTCCAGTAGATTTCAGTGGAGAGTTAACAACAAAAGCCCTACGTTCTTTCGTTAAAGAGTTATGTATGTGTAGGCAGTGGTGTAGTGCTAAATAAAGAAGTGAGGGAATGCATTTTGAAAGTGTTACTCAGATGCAGGGGGGACAGTGGCGAGCGTGGCGAGCCCATACAGCTGGGGTCCGGGGGCACTGTAAGCCCCCCGGGAAATCTTTTGAAATCTGACCAATTTCAGGGATATTTTGAGGTCATATGCACTGAATATTAGGATATATTCCAAGGTTGAAGATGCAGTATTTCCAGTGTCATTAGATATATGACATCCAGTACGATCAATAAAAATAGCTAACAACTGGAATGATTAACTAAAAAAAAGTTAACAACTGGTACGCCGTGGTGACTGTTTCACCAGATCTTTATAGGCTAGCATTGCCTCAGTCGAAGCTAAAAGAAATGAAACAGTTAATGATTCTTTCTCATATTTCTTCTAGGGGTGGGAATTAAAATTTCATGATGTTAGAGATTTGTAAGTTCGGATTTATTTGAAATAGTGAGGGAACGCCGTTCCGTCTACCAAAAAAAGTAAGGGAACGCTATTCCCATGCGTTCCCACAGCACTGCACCACTGTGTGTAGGTCTTCAAAGGACCTCGTTAAGGAGTGTTTTGGTTAATGTTAAATTTATTTGCCTTCGATATTTTAGCGCTGCCCAATGGTGAAGAAAGAAATCACCTTACCTTATTATTTTGTTGGGTCTCGCTTCTGTTTCGATGTAGGGCCATGGTACGATGGAGTTACACAAATTTATTTGGTTTAATATAGGCATTCACTACACATAAATACCTGAAGGAATGGGCCTATCCTTTCATGTTATTAGTTTTATATTATGAGGTATTCACTCAGAACTTATAGGAAAATTAAGTACGTCTCCCTGATTTAAAGCATCGCTGTAACACAAGCAAGTTCAGAGTGCCACAAAATACTACTGAAGTTCCAATTGTCATAACTTTGCTTCTAATTGGGTTAGAGTAAGAATTTAAACTGTTTATTGTAGAGAATTTAATTTCGAGAACAAATAAGCATCAGTGGATAATTAAGATAAGACTAATATTTTGGAAGTTATCATAATTTTATTTTTTGGGGGACCCTGTACCCCCACCACCCACCCACACACACGGCCAATCAATACAAAAAATTTTGTTGATGCAAAAACATTCTCCTAACATTTGTGTATATGCAGGGTTAATAATAAATCTGTAATTTTGTGTATTTATTGTATTTTTTCACTTCTGAAAAGTGTAGATTGTGTGTAAAAGCTACTAAAACTGAAGATCTCAGTACCTATCAGTAAATGTTTACTTCTGATCTCACACAGGTTTCATCAAGACAAATTACATATCATCATAGCTTATGGGCTAATAGTGATCACCACATATGCACTAAAAAAATGGATAGAAGTACAGCTTATTCATAGTTTCCTCTCCCCTTGCACGTTAACACATTTTTCTTAACACCAAAATGTAGGATGAAAATCACAATCAATGATGATTAGATAGCTTAAATAATTGTCCTAAATAACTGATCCTATAACACTATAAAAAGGTGTGCATATTAAATTACCTTAAATCTATATACGTTGTTGATAGAAATCTTCTTTATAATTAGTTATTATATACTATACTGCTTAGCTTTACTTAAGCAAATGGCTCTATGTACATCATCAGAATTAAATAAGTAAATTATCTTAACTCCTGGAATAATGGTTGGGTGTGACATCTTGCACAACATGTCATCTTTCAATATCCAACATACATCTTTACCTTGTGGAAATATGTAACAGTTAGGATGTTGAGAAGCTGGGCTAGATGGTATTAAGAAGTTAATTTTGTAATCACCAAATTGTTCTGATAACACCTTCAACTATGCCAAGCCATTCATTACCATACATACAAGCAATATATTGAACTGGACCATAGTCAGTATCATCATGATTAGATGTTTCTACAGTGGTATCTTGCACCTTACTCATGTTGAACAATGCTGATGATTCATCATCAGATGTTTGATAAGCTTTTATTTGGTTAATGCCATTAGGAACTATTTTGTGAAAGCCAGCAGTGCATTTTACTGTAACAGCCTTGTCAAATCTACTTTGCAACATTTCTTTATTTGCAATGATTTCAGTTTTAGAAAAAAATACATTGTATAGTCTTAAAGTGAGATTTACAAAAGCTATAGAAAGATTCTGGGGTCAATATATGTCCTGACACAGTTTGTTGCAAGCTTGTTTGCAACAGCCCATTTAGGTGTTCATCCAATTCCATTGCAAGCACTTTTCCCCATGACTAGTTGCAAAGAAATTCCATTCACTCCATTTTAGAATCATGCTCATGGTGTCAAAATTAATGAAATTGAACCTATTTTTGTATTGAGCTTTACAGCCAACTGAGAAGTAATGAACATTTTGTATCATAGGATAAATTTCTTTAATTTCTTGAATTAATTTTTGTTGAAAGCTATAGACTGTTGATGTTGAGTGATCAAGACAATCACTGATAAAACAAACTTTTGTGCTCTAACTTGCATTCATTTTGGTAATACATGACAAAAGGATGCAAAGTAACTTGTTCATTGATCCAATGAAAATTTTGGATAGCATCCTGCACAACAAATGAATAATTCTCCAAGAAATCTCCAATAGTAACAGCTTCATCATGTTCAAGATTTTCTTTCAAACTTCTCAGGTATGAACTCTGACTGTTGGCTATAAATTGATGTCGAGTCAGAGAGACTATTTTCTGTGACAAGGAGTCAATGAAATCATCTACTGGTCCTTTCACAGTTTCTAGTGTTGACCTATCAGTACTGACCCACTGACAATATTCAACTGATCCATAATTATGTAACAAATCTGTAGCCACTGTACCAAGACAATCCTTGCAGCACTGTAACATACAGTTCCGATTATTTGGACTGCAAACTGCCTTATCAATAAAAGCATTATAAGTTAAGTCTTTCACACCTATTGCAGATATCATCAGTTTGGGATTTTGGTGATGTGTACACACAGATAGAATGAGTGCCTTTAGCACCTGCGATCACACACCATTTTGGTCTTAAAGATTTCAAGGATGAGAACCCTACTGGTGATTGTACAGTATCCTTGTATTGCCCATTATTTCCCCGCGATTTCAAAGTAAAAGTTTTTTCTGAACCTGTTCCTTGACACCGCCACTATTTTTTACACAAACTATCTGCCTTACCTGGACACATCCGACTAATCTCATCCTTTTCATAGAATAATTTAACTTCAGTTGCAACCTCAGGACTGATTTTTCTTCCCTTTGAGTATGAAGGAACTTCAGGCAGAACACCAAACATTCTCTTCCACTTTCTAGATTTGTCAACCAAATATCTTGTTGCTCCAAAGTATTTTTGAGTCTTCAATTGTAAAAGGTGACAAGGTTAATATTTGAAGATGTCATTGGTGTGAAGTAGATGAATTAAATGAATCCTTTAGGCTCCTCATGAGGTTCTCATACCTGAAAAAGTGGTAAGGTACCTATTATTTTAAGATATTAAATATTAACTATAGGTATCATTTTAAAATTCCAATAATTTATACAGGGTGAGTCACAATGAAATGTCATAACTTAGCTTATAGCTGAGGTCATTCCCAGTCAAAAACTTCATATGAACATAGGTCCAATTCTTAATGGTTATGAAGCTATGGATATTTGAATTTTAAGCATGCGCATGCATGACCTTGAACTGAATTGACAATTACTGACAAAACCGAATAAGTATGCAGCAGTGTGTTGTGTTTCAGTGTGCAGTTGATGTTTTGTGCATTCAGTATGCCTTTTACATTTTCAAATGCCAAATATGTTGATATGGTGTATGTTTATGGATTTTGCGATGGAAATACCACTGCTGCTGAATACCAGCGACATTTCCCAAATCGAAGAATTCCGGATTGACGAGTGTTAAGCAACGTTTTCAGGAGATTGCGAGAGAGCAGTTCATTTCCTAGGGTTACTGTTTTATCTGAGTGTTCAGTACAACAAGATGTGGCTGAACAAGAAAACATTATTCAGATGGTACAGCAGTTCTCATGTCAGTATGCGAAGGATTTCCACATGTCTTAGAGTTCCTCAAATGAGAGCATGTAGAACGTTACATGAAGAAGGAATGTATCCATACCACGTACAGCGCGTTCAGCACCTCCAATCTGGGGATCATGCCCAACAGCTGTGATTTCGTAATTGGCTCAATGCCAATCGACAATTGCATCGATACGTCTTGTTCTGTGATGAGGCTCAATATGAAAAAACTATATAGGGCTATGGGTTGATTGCCTGATACCCTCATCCACTGAAAATTTCCAGCAGATTTCAGTGGAGAGTTAATGACAAAAGCTCTATATTTTTTCGTTAGAGAATTATGTATATGTAGGTCTTCAAAGGACCTCTGTTTATTTGCCTTTGGTATTTGCGCTGCCTAATGGTAAAGAAAGGAATTGCCTTACCTTATTGTTTCATTGGGCCTCGCTTCTGTTTCGATGTAGGGCGCAACGATCTTTTTTGATATGGGGCCATGGTACGATGGAGCTACACAATGAGTTGACTCGATGTAACTAATATAGGCAGTCACTATTTAAACACCTGAAGGAACAGGCCTATCCTTCTTATAGTTATTAAGTTTTATATCAAGAGGACCTCATTCAGAACTTAGAGGAAGACAAAGCACATCTTCCTTGCTTAAAGCATCACTGTAACATAAGCAGCTCCAAGCGAGCCACTATAATATCATTAGGAATCTGCTGATTCTTCAAAGTTTGCTGACTTGTCTCTCAATGTAATTTTCATGAGTTGGCAGTGGAAAATTTTGAACACAAAATAATAAATTTGGTTTTCTTGTTGTTATGCAGGCCCGATGCCTACATATGGGTTCTATGTATGTATGGCAATTATTTCATTCCCAATAGGCTATGTTGCCAATTCTGAGGCAATTTTGTAGATATTTAATTCAATTAATTAATAATTTATATTTAATTAAGAAGTAAAGGTACCACATACGATACCATGTTGTTAGCGTGTATAGTTTTTCCATACTCAATTTACCCGTGACAGTGTCAACAACACTCCCAATTCACATGTGTGGTCAGAAATGAATCCTCATGCCATTGTGGAAAATAATTTCCAACATCAGTTCAGTGTCAATATGTGGTATGGTATTCTCTACGGTCACCTGATTGGTCCATTTATCTTCAAAGGTGGTCTTACAGATGACATTTATCTACGATTTCTGCAAGATGAACTGCCACCACTGTCAGATGTACCTTTGGCAACACGATTGCATATGTACTTATGACAAGACAGAGCTCCTCCCTATTTTAGCTGTGCAGTGAGAACACATCTCTATTATTGCTTCCCTGGTCAATGGATCGGTCGTGGTGGTGCACAAAATTGGTCACCCAGGTCTCCGGACCTAACTCATCTAGATTTTTTATCTGTGGGGGCACATGAAAAAGCTGGTGTACCAGAGAAAAATGGAAACACAAGATGCATTGCTCTGTCACATTTTGGATGCTGCAGCACTCATAAAGGACAACAGTAATGAACTAATGCGAGCTACACACGCGATTCACAGACGAGCTGCGATGTGTATTGAGGCCAATGGTAGTAATTTTGAACAGTTATTGTAAATTCATGAATAAAAACTTTAGCAGCTATTTGTTCACTTATTCTTAAACATTCAAACATCCATAGCTCCATAACCATTAAGAACTGGACCTACATTCATATGAAATTTTTTATTGAGAATAACCTCAGCTATAAGCTCCTGAAGTTGACATTTCGTCGTGACTCACCCTGTGTGGGGGCAATGGGTCACTCGCAGAGGCACCCAAAAAATATAGCAGATAAGATCCAGCTTTGGGAGAGGATCTAGTGTTTAAAGCAGCCTAGCCCCACTATATTTAGAACCAATATACGCAAAAGACTCGTTGCATTCACGTTGGATTGAATACATCAAAGAAAAATGGGGTAACTATTATATTTTTAGCCAAAAACCAAAATTTAAACCTCAACTGGCAAAATTGAGTATCTACTTTTCAAGGCACATAACATGTCCATTTCATGATGGGATAGAACTCAGAATGGTCCAATGTATGTATTCAATCCGACATGACTGCAACATTACAACAAGCCTTTTGCTTATATTGAGGATCTAAATACAGTGGGGCTGGGCTGCTTTAAACACTAGATCCTGTCCCAAGCTGGATCCTATCTGTTTTGCCGATAGCTGGTGAGGGAAGCTATGTTTTTGGGGCCTCTTTGTGAGTGACCCATTGCTCACGTCAGACTAACATCATGAAAAAGAAAAAACTATAGTGTTTGTCATTTACCATTACTTATTCGGACTATAGTGGATTTAATTTTCCCAGAAGAGTTCCTTGTTCCATGCATGGTCTATGTGTATCAAAAACCTCAGGGGACCATTGAGTTTTATCCCAATATATATATATATATATATATATATATATATATATATATATATATATATATATATATATATATATATATATGATGAATAAAACCACGAAAGCGCTTGAGCACCATTTTGTGTTTCCTTTCCTTTGTGGTTTTATTCATCATAAATATTTTTCACGTGTTACTTTCGTGAAATAATTTTCATATATATATATATATATATATATAATATATATAATATACACAGTATATCAGTATAGCCTACTGTACTATTGGATGCTGTATAGACATTCTTCAAACAAATTAAATTTATACCTATAAGCTGTAAGTTCTTCAACTACACTTATCTTTCTCTATGAAAATTAAATTTATTTACAATATACAGGGTGTCCCATAAGTCCGGCATCATAGGAGAAATTCATATTTTTCTAGTTCTACAAACCATAATTCATATTTTCTTATGCTCGGGATGCCAATTTCCCATCCACCATTCTGTTCAGTGACGAGGATATTTTTTATGGAAATGGTGAGGTAAATCGACAGAACACCCGCTACTGGTCTCAAAACAACCCTCACTGGTATACCTCTTCAAAGGAACAAGGTGCATCTCGGGTGATGGTATGGTGTGGCATTTGGAAGGATCGCATCATAGGCCGCCTCTTTTTTGATGAACATGTCACTGGAGGCACCTACCTACGTATGCTCAAGGAAGAAGCATTTCCCAGTTCTTGAACGAAGAAGGAAATTTCCAACATGGTTCCAGCAAGACGGCGCTCCTGCACATTACAGCACCCAAGTAAGGGAATACTGTACCAACAATTCCCTGGTCATTGGATAGGACGTCGAGGGCCTGTGGAATGGCCAGCTAGAAGTCCAGATCTCAGCCACTAGATTTTATCTGGGGCCACTTGAAAGCGCTGGTATACACAGAGAAAATTAGGAGTGTTGAACATTTGCAGCAGCGCATTATTGGGACATGTAACACCATTACTCCTGACATCATTGACCGTGTGCTTGCTCACTGGGTATCATGTCTGAATTTGTGTATTGAAAACAATGGTGGACATATTGAGCACGTCCTCTAAATAGCTTTTGTTTTGCCTTTTTAAATTATTTTTCCTATGATGGCGGACTTATGGGACACCCTGTATATTAAATAATAATGTATTCTTACATCTCAATTCTCTTGTCCATTTTGCTGATTTTTGATGGTCCAGCCTCTTCCAGTGATGTGGCAAAGCCAGTTTCTAATTTCCATTTCAAGGATACTGCTGTGCAGTACCATACTATTTATGAGTGATGAAGACTTGAGATGTGAAACTGGAACACGTAGACCTGGCACGCAATATTTATCTGCTCAGCCTCAAATTTAGCATTTTAGGTATGGCGCAGCTTACCCACGTATATGCAAAACCACATTTAACAAGGGATTACTGTATATTAAATTAATAAAATGTACTTACGTAATTTAACTGGGGATACACCAAGTTCAACAAGAATTGCACTTACTTCTGATGCATTACTTTCATTAGTGTGATACATATCCACTTTCTCACTTGCTGTTCAATTTTCTGGAGTGGAACTTTTGCTAGGGCTGTCTTCATCCTTTTTAAATAGTCCATACTTCATTACTTTGGTTAGACAAGCAGTGCATACCAATGATTTATCAGTAAATCCAAATTGTTCATCACTTTCTTCAAGAAAGTGTTTAGGAAGAGGGCGCAAACTTTTTAATATTATTTTCTTATGAAGAAAAAAAAAAGGAATGCAACAACTCTTCTTATAATTTCCCACCATATCTATCAGGTTGTAACAAATTCTGCTCGATTAGAAAATGGATGATAGATAATAGAATAACCTTAAGATAGTGTGAAATAGTTTTAGAAATGTTGCAAAATACACGTGGTGACAGATTCACAGGTTTTATCACAATACAGAATGACTTAGGCTAGTGTAGGATTAGGCTAATGAATATTTTCTCTGGTGTTTTTCATATAGTTACACCACCACCCCTACGATATTAGAGTAATTGGAAAAACAGATCCCACGAAAGAGCATATTTGACATGTGATGCTGTATGAGTTCCATAAAGGATCTAATGCTAGTGAATCCACAAAAAACATTCAGAGAGTTTATGGAAATAATGATGTGAGCAAATGGATGTGTAGGAGATGGTTTGAGAAGTTCAGAAATGGAGACTTCAGTCTGAAAGATTATCAACGAACAGGATGACCATTGACCACACGAGTTAGATGAAGAGTTGCTGAAATCAACAGTGGAGGAAAACCCAATGGTAACTGCAAGAGAACTTGGCCTGCAGCTCGGCATTAGAAATATGACCATTCATCATCATTTGAAGCTGTTAGGAAAAGTAGTGAAGGTTGGAAAATGGGTTCTGCATGGTTTGTTACAAATGAATCTTCAACATTGAATCAATATTTACACACCACTGCATTCTTGGCAACTGCAGGCACCATTTTTTAATCAGATCATCACTGGGGATGAAAAATGGGTCCTCTATAACAATATTAAGCATCAACATCAGTGGCTTAGCCGTGAAACAAAGCCTGAACCTCAGCGAAGGAATGGACCCCATCCAAAGAAAATTTTGCTATGCATTTGATGGGATATGCAAGGAATTATTCATTTTGAGCTTTTGCCAGATAACGAAACAATCACAACTGAAGTCTACTGCCAACAACTCCAACAAATGAAGATGGCATTATAAGAAAAATGTCCTGCATTAATTAATTGCAGAGGTGTTCTATTCCACCAGGATAATGCATGCCCTCACACTGCTCGAATCACCACTGCCCAATACACGTGCCCTCATACTGCTCAAATCACCACTGTCCAATTGGAGGCATTTGGTTGGGAAAAAATGCCTCATCCTCCTTATTCTCCGGACATCGCACCTTCAGACCACCATTTATTCAGAAGTCTGCAATACCACCTAGATGGACAAAAGTTGTAATCTAGGGAAGCTATCAAAAACGAAGTGATCGCTTTTTCTAACTTGAAACCAAGGGATTTCTTCAAATGTGGCATAAAAAAACTTTTCTCCAGGTGGGAGGAGGTTATAGAAAAAAGGAAATTATATTGATTAATTTGTCATTATGTCATTTAATTTTTGTTGTGAATAAACTAAAAATTCAAGCAAATTTGTCCTTATAAGTCCTTTAATTTTTGTTCTGAATTAACTAAAATATTGAGCAGACTATATGTTACAACCTTATACATCTATTCACAATATAGAAACACCACAGTTGAACTGTTAAAATACAGGGTGTCCATAAATTATTCACCCCATTGTCTTAATAAATTCATTATTATGGGAGCTATCTTAAAATTGTTTGCGGCAATTAATAACAAGAAATTTTTGTTTTAATTCAGTAAACCTCCACGTGAACCCCATTGGTAGCACACAGAACATCAAGGTGATAGATGATTTTGTTCCAAACATTAAGAAGCATGTCTTGCGTGATGGAAGCTAATGTCTCTTCAATCCGGTGTCTTAATTCTGTGATGTTAACAACCTTCTTTGCATACACTCTGTCTGTCTTTTGTGTAGCCCCATAAAAAGAAATCCAGAGGCGTGATATTCAGGGAACGAGGAGGCCACGGAATAGGGCCATTTTGCCCGATCCAACGAGAAGGGAACTTTTCATTGAGGAACCTCCGCACTTCTAATCCCCAGTGTGGCGGTGCCCCATCCTGATGAAAGAACACATGGGGCTGCATATCCTCAAGCTGAGGTGCAGCATACCATTCAAGCATATCTAGGTCATTTGTAGCCTTCACAGTATTCTCATGGAAGAAAAATGGTCCAATCACACAGTTATGGGAGAGAGCACACCAAATGTTTATCTTGGGACTGTTGCGTTCGTGTTCAATAAATTCATGCAGATTTTCTGATCCCCATATACGGCAATTGTGTCTGTTGACTTTACCAGACAGATGGAATGTCACTTCATCACTGAAAATGACTGTTCAAAAAATGCTCATCTTCATCAGTACGGTGAAGAATGTCAACAGCAAACTGTACCCGTTTGGGTTTGTCATTTGGTAGAAGTTTCTGCAATGTTTGCAATTTGTAGGCATAAAGTTTCAACTTCTTGTGAACCACTTTATGCACTGTTGAACGCGGTATTTGCAGTTCTCAGCTTGCTCGGCGGATGGATTTTGTAGGACTTCAGATAAACGCCTCCTGAATTCCTGCTATCTTATCTTCACACACACAAGGCCTACCAGCTCCTTTCTGATGTAGCACACTGCAAGTTTCTTGAAATTGTTTCAGCCATCGCTTGAGTGATTGCTTTGTTGGTGGAGTTTTCTGATATTCCTCCCGAAAACGTCTCTGTACAGTAATTGGAGATTTGTTTTCCCACATCCACAGCACACACATTGCTTTCTCCTTCACTGTCGCCCTTGTGCCCCTAGTGGATGTTCTGCAAAATAAAGAAAAAAATTTCTTGTGTTATTAATTGCCACAAACCGTTTTAAGATAGCTCCTATAATAACGAATTTATTAAGGCTTATAATGGGGTGAATAATTTATGGACACCCTGTACAATCTCTAAAATAATTATTGGTTAGTGTTACCATTTGAGAAACAAAATTTCAGAAATTTTTAGATAATTTTTCTTCCACAATACAATATTCACAAGCACAAATATACAATAAATACAAAATTACAGTATTATTATTAACCCTGCATATGCATTATTAACCCTGCCAATGTTAAGGGAATGTTTTTGCATTAACGAAACTCTTTGTATTGATATGGCTATGGCCCAAAAAAAAATTATGATAACTTCCAAAATATTACTACTATCTTAATTATCGACTGTTACTTATTCGTTCATGAAATTCTCTCCATAAACAGTTTAAATTTTTATTCTAACCCAATTAGAAGCAAAGTTAGGACACTTGGAACTTCAGTAGTTTTTCCCAGGCCCCCATTTGGAGGGGGGTCCATATCTCCCAAAGTATTTGTTCAAATAAATTTTAAGTAACATTTTCATGATCAGGAGGTTAAATATACCCTGTATAGAAATTTTTAAGTAAATCTGTGATTTAGTGGTGTATACCACTGCAGGATCTGTCATGGAATGCACTAAATGGAATGCGACACTAATCAAAAACTGCAAGAATGCAATCACTGAGCCCCTATATTGAATATGGAGACAATCACTACACACGGGAGAAATTCCAGGCACTCTGGAGAGAGCAAGCATAGTCCCAATATATAGAGGAGGAGATTGTTCCAGGGCCAAAAACTATAGGCCAATGTCATTTATACCTCATCTCACTAAAATATTTGAAAGAATAGTTAGACAAAAAATCTGACTTTTGGACACTCAGAAAAAATTAAATGATAACGAACATGGATTTCAGTCAGGCAGATCATGCCTATCACAACAGATGGAACACTACAACAACATTATTGATGCACTTGAAAGTAATGAAAACTGTGATGTAATATACACACTTTGCCAAAGTGTTTGACAAGTGTGACCATGGAATCATACTACATAAACTAAAATATATGGAAATAACAGGAAAAGTAGGGAAATGGATATATATAACTTCCTTAGCAAGTGGCAACCAAGTCCTTACAATTCAAGGAATATTTTCATCAGAATCAGAGGTCCTCAGCTCAGTACCACAAAGAACAGTATTAGCTCCACTACTCTTCATAATCATGCTAACTGACACAGATGAGGACATTACCAGAGACAGCAAAGTAACATCCTTTGCCAATGACACAAAGATCAGTAGAAAAATAAGAAACTCAGATATAGGATCTCTACAAACACATGAACAGAATCTACATGTGGACAGAAGATGACAATATGAAGTTTAACACTGAGAAATTTCAACTGTTAAGGCATGGCAAAAGGGAGGACCTAAAATCCATGGAATACGATACCCCATTTGGACAGGAAATTCAGAGAAATTCTAAAGCAAAAAATTTAGGTGTAATGACTGATGATGCGAAATATGAAACACAAATAATATAGCAGTAAACAGAGCAAACAGAATAACTGGGCAGATACTGAGCACCTTTAAACAAAAGAATAGGAATATAATGATTCCTCTATTGAAAACACTGATCATACCGAACTTGGAATACTGCTCGGTCCGAACATCCCCATATAAAAAAAAAGACATTAGTCAGTTAGAAGGGATTCAGAGAAGCTTCACAGCCAAGATCAATGAATGTAAAGAACAAAATTACTGGGAAAGGTTATGTAAATTAAACCTATATTCACTGGAAAGGAGAAGAGATACATACACACTATTATTTACACTTGGAAAATAATGGAGAAACTAGCCCCTAATCTTACTCTGAAGACAAGAGGAAAGTAGAAACGGAAGACTGTGTTGTGTTCCCAAATTAAAAGCTAGCCAGGGAACATCCTTAACCCTGAAGGAAAATAGTTTTGTTGTGAGAGGACCAAGGCTATTTAATCAGCTGCCCAAGAAACTAAGGAACACAAGTGGTGTTGCAGTGGACATCTTCAAAAGAAGATTAGATGCCTGGCTGAGAACAATCCCTGATGAGCAGGGTGTACCTGGCTATGTGAGGTGGAGAGTACAAGAAACTGACTCTCTACTTCACCAGGCCAATTCGAGAAGATGGGCAACAAGCTTGACCTTTGTGAAATTAGGAATTATCGCACAGAACATTTGAAAGGTTGAAAGGAAAGGTGTATATACGAGGGTAAGTCAATAAGTATCCACACTTTTTATTTTCACATCTGATAGATTATAAACACATCACTTCTCAACATAGTCTCTCTGTTTCTCAATACACTTAGTCCAGCAATCTACAAGCTTCCTAATGCCATCATGAAAGAATGTTTTTGGCTGTTTGTGTAGCCAATCGTGAACCACCACCTTCAGGTCATCATCACCTTGGAATCGCTGACCTCTCAAAGCGTCTTTTAGTGGTCCAAACAGTTAAAAATCCAAAGGTGCCAGGTCTGGACTGTAGGCTGGATGGTCAAGAACTTCAAATTTAGGTTCTTGAAGGCATTTTCTAGTCTGTGCAGCGGTAAGAGGGCGCACATTGTTGTGTAACAGAATAACACCTTCCGACAATCTCCCTCTCCATTTTGTGTGAATTGCTTGCTTTAACTCATTCCGAAGCATGTCAGAATACAATGCACTTGTTACTGTAGTTCCACACTCTAGATAATGTTCAAGGATAGTGCCTCATGTATCCCAAAACCATGTTAGCATAACTTTACCTGCTGACAGCTGCGCTTTGAACTTCCTTGCAATGGGAGATGTTGGATGCTTCCATTGCATGCTCTGTCATTTGCTTTCTGGTCCATCGTGATGGATCCAGGTTTCATCTCTAGTGATAATGCGCTCCAAAAAGTTTTCACCTTCATTATGATACCATGCCAAAAGACGAGACAATTACGCTTGTGCTCTTCTGTCAACTGTTTGGGCACCCATCTTGCACAAACCTTGCGAAAGCCAAGAATGTCATGAACTATCGAATAGGCGACCCTTGACTGAAGTCTAATGAAGATGCAATTTCTTTTATTGTTAATCTTCTGTAATAAAAAATCATGGCTCTGGCTTCTTCCTGCTTGTCACCACTAGTTGATGTTGATGGTCATCCTGAGAACTGAGCATCTGTCACATATGTCACATATGTCCAACCTTCCTTGAACATTTGAATCCCCTCATACACACTTCGCCATTGTAATGCATTATTCCCATACTGAGCACATAAACACATGTGAATTTCAGCTCCTTTCACACCTTCTGCCCACAAAAAATGAACCATGGATCTGTTCTTCCAGAGTACAAATTGAAAGCAGCGCAGCTATGCTCACTACTCACACGATATGTGACAGCTACGAGTAGCCTAAATAAGCCTATAGATCTCAGTTTGGCTCGACCATCATGTGTGTATATATATATATATATATATATATATATATATATATATATATATATATGAATAGAAACGACATAAGTATTAAGGAACGTTTCTGCACACGAGGAGGAGAGATAACGAAATAATGAAAAATGAGGCGAACCGCCTGGGAATCGAACCCAGGGCCTTCAATTGCCGGTCGGACGCTCTACCATTATATATATATATGCAGTTATTTGCATATATATATATATATATATAATATATATATATATATAAGAATTCGGTTGGAGACCCATCCTCTTCCTTTCTCCCCACAAAAGGCAAAAATAGTCTCAAATGTGGGTGACCCGTGTAACTGCAGGCAGGCATTTGTGGGTGTGAATTATGAGAGATAAATAATGAGCAAAAGAGCAGAAGTGTTGCAGGTGTTTAAGGATGAAAGGTTTCATGTTCTCAGGTTATGTAACACAAAGATGTAAGGAGGTGGAGAGTGTGAGGGGGGGGGGGGGGGGGGGGGGGGTAAGCATGTGAGTGAGAGCATGAAAGGAAAAGGTACAAGCTTTTTGTTGAATGATGCATGGTATGAAACATTATTAATCTATAGTAAAACTTCTGAATAACAACACTCCACTGTAACGAAACCTCTCTTACGAACACCTTTGGCATTTTTGAAAACCCTTTTCATCAAAAGCGTTTCATTATAAGGTGTTATTTTCTCTAACTCATCCTGAACTGCACACATTTGTCTCACTGCCATTTCCCCAATCAAGAAACTAACCAGCATGCTGATTGGCTGATGCCTAAAAGCTGATGTGTAATTGGCTGGAATGTTTCTCCCTCACGAGAAACACTTCTAAGTAATACATTTAATATACTGTATATACAGTACTAATGAGGCTCTAAATAGGTCATTCAAATATATACTATATCATCAACAAAGGAAAACCTCTTCATAATGAACCTTTCCATAACAACAGCCATTTGATTGATATATTTCATTCACCTTTCACTAACCTTTGGTTAACCAAAGGTTAATGAAATAGAGAAAGGTTTTAATGTAGAGTGATTGCCTATCGTACAGGCGATCCATTGAAAATTTCTAATGGAGCTAATGCCTGCATGATCAGCAAAAGATCGATGCTTTTCATTAGTTTGTTATGCATTTTCAGGATCTACCTTGAAAGGGAGAAACTCACCTTAGACCTCCTACTCCACTGTCAGGATGAGACAAGTTTGGGCCTTTGGGCATACTGTTTTGGTACACATTTTTTTCATGCAGGAAGATGCCAAGGGCAAATGCCCGCAAAAAGTGCCCCCTCCCTCCCATGAAACACTTTCATTCTCCATAAGGGACAAGCACAAGGAGATAAATACAGGGACCTCCCACTGATATTCGTCACTGGAGAGAGATTTTCTCCACTCTCATGGTGGCACAACACTGCAAAGTAGTATGAATGACTCAATATATCATTGCTGCATAAACACCTTTCATGGCAGGAGACCCAAGTTCAAATTCAGCGACATTCAGAGTTCGCAGACAGATACGCAGGACAGCCATCCAATTAAGAAAACATGCTTGCATACTTGCATTGCTTGCCTTGTTAATATGTCTAAGAAGAAAGTAGAAAAATATTTTGTAGAAACACAATTTTAAGAAAAAGAACAGGAAAAAAATGCATGGCTTAGATTGTCACATTTCTGCTGTCACGATTTATTTGTTCTCTTCAGTTGCTGGATGTATATGATGGGTGAGGGCATGGTGTGGAAAATCTAATTTTCACTACTTTCTTGAAGCATTTCATCACTTTACCAGTGTGGACATGAAGGGCTTAACCTTTACCACTCTCTTAATCCTTTCAGGGCTAGCATGAAGTGGGTCATGCAGTCTTTCTTAGACTGATACCATCCGAGATTTATAATCATAGAGCTAGTTTATATATATATAT
Source organism: Bathynomus jamesi (assembly GCA_023014485.1). Classification (NCBI taxonomy): domain Eukaryota; kingdom Metazoa; phylum Arthropoda; class Malacostraca; order Isopoda; family Cirolanidae; genus Bathynomus; species Bathynomus jamesi. The sequence goes on from JAJOZX010001934.1 coordinate 70,641, forward strand.
TCTTTCCTATAAAATTTCATTAGCTACTTTTCCAGGGTCAAGCTATTTCCTTAACCTTTCGAAATTCTAAGTGTGTCTTTGTAATTTTTGCATGCGGACAAATTGTTTTTTTTTCCCTTTTCGTTGGAATCTTGGTTGTTTTCTAACCAACTCACAATTGCGCTTCTATGGAGTCGGACTCTGTCACAACTCAATTTGAGTCTGAAATTTAATTTGAGAGTAGTTTGTTTCTTCTTTGCGCGGTTTCTTTCATTTTCATTCAGTCAGACACACATTTCAAAATTGAAAAATGCGGCCCAGTAACTCATTTATTTTCACATCTTTTCATTCAACTTTTACTCGTCTTACAGCCTACCTTTTTGTGTTTACAGTTTTTTTTGGTGTTTCATTTTCTGAATTAGTAATAATTGTGATGAAAATAATAATAATAATGATGATTAGTAAATAAATTTTTACACTTAATTTATACGAATTACATTATCTTAGTTGTTTAAATAGATTGTGGCATGCATTTTTATGTTAAGATTTAAAAAGGTTGTGCGTAAATTTGGAATGCATTTCCAGGTGTGTGTATATATATATAGATATATATAATATATAATATATATTATATAATAATTATAATATATACGGGTGGGCCGTAAGTTTCCATACATAGGAAAAATTAAACGTTTTTTTTATGTTTCAGATACCCTAAGAATATGTTTGACGTAAGATCTGTTTACTGATGAAGCAAATTTTACGTCAATGGAGAGGTTAATCGGCAAAACATACGTTATTGGAGTAATGCTAACCCTAACTGGCTGAGTCCGACGAAGATGCAAGGTGCCGGTAAAGTGATGGTGTGGGCCGGGATATGGGGTGACAGAATTATTGGACCAATTTTGTCAGTGGAAATCTTAATGCCGAAAGGTATCTTAACATGTTGCAAGAAGAGATTTTCCCATCCCTGCTAAACGAGGAAGGTAACTTCCCAGTTTACTTCCAGCAAGATGGAGCTCCACCTCATTATGGTCTTCACGTGCGTTGGTATTGGATCAGCAGTTTCCGGATGCTTGGATTGGTCGGCGTGGTCCTGTGGAGTGGCCTCCCAGATCCACAGATCTCACCCCCTTGATTTCTATCTTTGGGGGCACTTGAAGGCCATGGTGTATCAGGAAAAGATACGAGACATAAATCATCTAAAGGAACGTATCACCAACGCCATTACAAGCATAACGTCAACTGTGCTAATGCGTGTTCATCAACAGTGGGAAAACACGTATTGAAATGTGTTTTCAAAACAATGGCAACCATGTAGAGCATATTATATAAATAAAAATGGTTGTCCATAACAAAATGTTTATTTTTCCTATGTATGGAAACTTACGGCCCACCCTATATATATATATATATATATATATATATATATATATATATATATATATATATATATATAAATAGAGCATTATAAGAGATTCAATGAGTAACAACATTTTTCAGAATTTATTAGGTAGTTTTTGAGATTATTCTTTGACTGGATGTACATAATGGTAGGCTTATTTTATTGTTTAATTGCAGGCTTTTTGGGCAAGGCTGAAAGTTGGGGTATAATTTTAAGTATCGCTTTGCTTTATAGGTTAAGTTAATTTTTAAAGTGAACGTCGAAAAATAATCTTAAAGATACTAATTTATACTGGGTCAAATTCAGACTATTTAAGTTTATTATGCTTGCCGTATATAAATTGTGTGAGACTTCAAAATAAGCAAAATTTGTTAATTGAAATAGAGAAATTGTTTCCATAAATTTTTTGATAAATTAATTTGTATAATTAATGAGTATATAAAAAAGTCAAACATATATTAACTTATATATTAATTATATAGATTTATATACTCATTAATTTTTGTAGGTGGGCTGCTTTTGTTGTCTATCTTTTTTCTTTTTCAAGACAATTCCGTGTGATTTTGTATGGTTAGGGCTGTTTAAAATTTAATTGCAGAATAAAAAAAATTTATTGTGTTAGGGAGTGTTTTTTTTTGTTTAACATTTTATTTTAGGTATTAAAAATGAAAAATGTCTTCTTTTTTTTCGTTCGCACGTTTGCATAGAAAATGTTACAAAAAAAAAAATTCCCGATGTACTGCAGTTAAGTTCAGTTAGGAATATTTTTATAGAGGCTCACTTCCAACACAAAGTGAACACACTTCATTATACAATGATTTGGTTTAATTTTTGTTTTGTTTACATAGTAGGTTGCGTGTATTTTTGGGTTCTTAATGTCTGTTCTTTTTTAAAATAACGATGTAAATTTGTAGTTTCACTTGGAAATGATAAATTATAGGATTTTTGTGATTTACAAACCATACTGGGTTTTGTGTTGAAGGAGAGAGTTGTCTCTCAGGTGTAATTTATGAATTGCGAGTTTGCTTCCTATGAAATTTAGCTTTCCAAGTTGGAATTCTTCTTTCTCTTCGCCTGTTCCCACCTCTATGCAGGGTCGGCGTTTCTGACCAGCCTCCTCCACACAGCCTAGTCCTGGGCTTCTTCCTCCGACAAACCCTTCTCCCTCAAATCGTCCCTCACCTTCTCCATCCACCTTCGCTTCGGTCTGCCTCTCTTTCTCCTGCCATGCACCTCCATATTCATCGTTCTCTTACCCACATAATCTTCGTCCCCTCTCATCACATGTCCATACCATTTCAGTCTACTTTCTTGTATCTTCCTCGAGATTTCTCCAACCTTTGTTGTGCCCCTTATCCTTTCATTCCTTACTCTATCCAACCTTGTCACTCCACACATCCATCTCAGCATTCTCATCTCCGTTACATCTAGTCTTTTCTCATGATCTTTCTTTATAGCCCAAGACTCAGCCCCATACATCATAGCCGGTCTTACCACAGTCTTATACACTTTTCCCTTAACCCTTGCGCCTATTCTTCGGTCACACAACACCCCTGAAACTTTCTTCCAATTTTTCTAACCAGATGGCACTCTGTGTGTTATTTCTGTGTCCAGCTCACCGTCCTCAGCCACTGTCGATCCCAAGTACGTAAACTTACTTACTCTCTTTAACCTCGCTCCCTCTAAACTAATTTCTGAGTCTTGATTTTCGTAGAACCTCATGTACTCCATTTTCTTTCTGCTGATTTTCAACCCTCTGTCTTCAAAAGCCCTCCTCCATTCCTCCAATTTTCTTTCTACTACTTCTCTCCTGTTGCTGCACAGAACAATATCATCTGCAAAGAGCATACACCAAGGGGATTGATCTTTTATCCCCTGGGCCAACACATCCATAATCAAAACAAAAAGGTACGGGCTCAAAGAAGATCCCTGATGTAGACCAACCCTCACGGGGAACCATTCCGTTACACCTACACTACTCCTAACCTGGGTCCTTGCTCCTTCATACATACTTTGCACCAACCTAACGTACTTCTCCGGCACACCACTCTCTCGCATACACCTCCAAACCTCCTGGCGTGGCACTCTATCATATTCTTTCTCTAGGTCGATGAAAACCATGTGCAGTCGTCCCTTTTGTCACTCCCGGTGTTTCTCCATCAACTGCCTCAGTGCAAAAATCGCATCAGTTGTTCCCCTACCTGGCATAAAACCCAACTGCTCTTCCCCCACGGTTGTCTCTTCTCTTAACCTTTTCTCTATAATCCTTTCCCAAACCTTCATCGTGTGTGACATAAGCTTTATTCCCCTATAATTCCCACAATCCTGGATGTCCCCCTTTAAATTAATTTTTGGTATTAATATTTTAATTTTTTTATTCACTGCCACCAAAAATGTCGTGATTACCTTTCTTCATTGTTATAATTCATTATTTACTTTACTTTCTACTCATTATTCAATTTCTCTTCTACCATTAATCATTCTCTTTACACATTTTTCACTCACTTTCGCTGTACCATATATAAATGCATGGTAGCATGGCCTGAGTGGAAAGCCATTAGACAATGCAAAGTGAGACTGGGGTTAATTATAATCTTCATTACACTTTTTACTACTTTATTATTACCAAAACAGAATTAGTTAAATGGGGTAATGCGAGGGGGGGGATCTAATTATAATACTTAAGTTGGAGAGAGAGAGAGAAAAAAAAAATTTTAAATTCACAATTACATTCTAACATGAAAAAAAGACACCTTCGTAAACGCGACATCACCCAGTGACTGAAGGGCATCTCTACCAAGCCTCCGCTTGGTCCCACTTCTGGTTGCCAACCAGTATTTTATTATAATTTAAATAAACAAACCAATATTTATCTTAATATTACATTTATTAATTATTCTTATCTTCTTTATTAATTTCGTATAACCAAAACATTCTAATTTTGTAATTTGACATTACTACTACAATTTTTTTTTTTTTTTGATGGGTGTCAGGTCATGAGGGCTTCATAACCTTTGCATTTTATGACCTTTTTCCTGTCTTGTTTCAAACTTTTCTTGAATGCCAACTGTGTTATGATTTAAATATATACTTTAAACTGGTGATAATTTGTGTAAATTGTATTGGACTTTCTTTAACTTAATGAATTTCACTTTGTAATTTATATGCATGGATTCACTGATACTTTATACACTTTTGGGTGTAAACAGAATAAACCACCAAGAAGTTATTCCCTTTTCATTTGGATATTAATAGAGAGAGAAACAAAGCATCCATTCCCCATGAGGTATAAGCAAACTACAAGTGTGTGAATGAAGTCAATAGTAGAGTGAATCAAGGAAGAAAGGTGGCAGGTGCACTGAAAGCAATTGTGATGAAGCACAGACTATGTAGAGATGCTGTGATATGTTTACATGAAGGTGTTTTAGTACCAACACTTTTGTATGGGTGTCAAATATTGCCATGGCATGAAAGGGAGAAGTCAAGGGCGAGAGTAGTTGAGATGAATAACCTGAGAAGTCTGTCTGGGTATACACCAGATTGCTGGAGCAAGAAACTATGAGATCCTGGAAAGACGTGGTGTTCAGAAGTCAGTGGAAATGAAAATGGAGGAAAGTGTGCTGAGGTGGTTTGAGAATGTTGAAAGAATGGAAGATGTCAGTTGCGAAAAAAGTGTGTGTTTGTGAAGGTAGGAGTAGTAGTAGTAGTCCAAGAAGAAAGGCATAAAGAAGTGTGGACTTCATCTGGGTGATGAACAAGAAGTGGTTGTAAGTAGGTTGGAATGGAGGAGCTCTGTTAGTTATGTAAGTTTGGGACTCTCTCTTATTTATGAGGGGGTGGGGTGCTGGTCCACCAGGATGTGTGAATGAGTGTATACTTTAGTTTCTACCTTTTCTCTTCTTTGTTACCTTCTGTATTTTATATCATAACTGTCTGCTTTCTCACCCCAACTCATTTGAGAAATGAGATTTTTTTTTATAATAAATGAAGTTAATTTTATTACTGTTTAGTAACATTGTTTAATTCAACCTTTTAATGTAATTTCATTATGGAATTATGTAGACCCAACAAAAGTCAGTATGAGTGTAGTCCCACACTGGCCTTTTAAGGTTAAAAGTTTGCTTTCATATATTTATGAAGGAATATTGATAAGAATATAGAAAAATTGTCTGATTGTAAACTTTAACAAGCATTCAATTTCAGCAACATAAACTCTGATAATAATTTAGGATACACTTTCCTATATCCACATACACTAAAACAAAACAACATATTTCTCAAGAACTGCTTCCAATGACCATGGGCGCCCGCAGGATTTTTTCCAAGGGGGGGCAAAATTTAATGTATTAATAGGTAGGGACCGGAGCAAGCAAAAAACTTTTGACCCCTTAGGAACCAGCAGGTTAATTCTAAGCAAGTTTAGTGTTGCATTTTCTGTAATGGAAAATGCAAATATATATTGTATGTACATACAATGCACATGATAACAATCATTTATTTTATTAATAAAAGAAACATGATAGAATGAAGAAAAAAGCACACTGAAGTAAATGTTGTACCTAATTTGAAAACGGTGTTTCGAGCATCACCTACACTGCTCATTTGAATAGGAATTGTAGTCGTCTGCGGTCACTACCAAAATTATGAACAACCTTTTCCATAAAATCAGTTTTGTTGGAGTTGATTTTCTCCCGGTGAACAAATAAAAAGGTAGCAACCTTTTATCATGCACACAAATAAAAATTTTCACCCTTTAGGAGGCAGTTGGATACTTTTCAGCAAGTTTAGGATATAAATATTTTCTTATTTTCTTAGAAAATATTTAATATATTTTCTTGGCATTTCCAGGGGGAGGCAAGCGCCCCCCCTTGCCCCTACCTGCGGGCGCCCATGCCAATGACCAATATCATTTGGATTTAATTTCAACAAAGAACTATTTTTAAATGGTGAAATTATTCTACTAGTACTACTACTACTACATATATTGTGTATAATGAGGTGACACGTAGCTTCAGACTTCTGCACAATATATTGTGCATCAAAATTTTATATAAAACACACGTGCGCGCACACACAACCTGAATAACATACTTGTGAGGAATGACTTTCTGCCTGGTGTCTGCCCTCCCTCTTCCATATCTTCCTCTGCTGTGTCTGAACTCCAGCTTCTCTTCTGACTGTGACAAAGCCTCATTCTCTCCTTTTGATGAAAAATAATAATCATACTTTGACATTACTAATGTGTTTCATAATGCAGTAAACACATTCCCAAAAATCCTTATACTCACACTTCACCGAAGAATCTGCATGAGACAAAAGACAAAAACATACCTGTTTTGTCAAGAATTCTTGACTCTAAATAATCTAAGAGGGAGGCTGGTCCAGAGGGGCGAGAAGCAACAGTGTGTGACATTTCATCATCACTCCCATCAGGTCCTTTGTTCCCTTTCCCCTTTGCTCCTCTGCCCCTCCCTCTTCTACCTCCCCTTAGTCTCCCCTTATCCTCTGTAGCAGTGAAGGCTTTACTGTGAGACCCATTAGCACCACCAATGTGAACCTGAAGGAATAAAAAAAAAATAACTTTTCATATTTAATCCTTTTCATTAATACGTCTTCGTAAACTAAAATTTACTTCGGGTTTCCTACACACAAGCTTCTCCATCAAGAACTTTTCAAATGTTCTGCATAATGATTCCTTATTTCACGAAAGTCAAGCTCGTTGCCCCTCCTCTTGAATTGGCCTGGTGAAGTTGAGTTGGTTTCTTGTTTTCTCCACCTCACATAGCCACAACCTCTCTCAAAAGAATTTTTCCCTTTATTTAAACTTCATCAAAGTTGGATAAAGCAGTACAGTGGAACCTCAATATACGAATGCATCTCTATTCGAACAAATTGGTATACGAACAACTTTTTCGAGAAAAAATTGTCCTTGTATACAAACCATTCCCTCATATCCGAACCGAAAGAAGCCGGTCAGTTTCTCTCCAGCCAGCATTCGGTGCGCTGGAAGGTGGAAGGTGACTCCCCTTCCAAACAATAATCTCCCTCCTCCACCCCACCTTCCTCTCCAGCTTCCACTTAGGCCATCATCACTCCTCAGCAAAGGTAAAGTTCAGGTTAAATTTTCATTTATTTGTATAATATTGCATTATTTATTGTTGTTACAGGTTTCATGTATGATTTTATGCATTAAGTCTTATTTTACAGGTTTAATTAACCAATATTTTGACTTAAAAATATTTCGTAAGGGGTAACTTTTGGGGGTCTGGAATGGATTAATCCAATTTACATTATTTCTTATGGGAAAAATTGATTCAATATACGAACAATTCAATATCAGAACAACTCTCAGGAACGGATTAAGTTCGTATATTGAAGTTCCACTGTATGCCAAACACACACACACGTGGGGCCCACAAGGACAGCATAATGAGTAGGGATAACCATTATTTTTTCAAAAACAATTAGATTGCCCCTGTTAAGCTATAGGTCCTTTCTGTCAATGACTGTGGAAAATATCTTCACACACAAAATAATATATTAACAGACAGTATATAAAATAAGATGGTGCCAACCTCTCGCATGACATGGCTAAAAGCATGGAAAAATGCATAAAATATGTAAAATTTGAAAACAATAATTCAGCTTTTGAAAATACCAAACCATATTCAACTGCTATTGCATGATAACTGCAATACCATATACTATTATAAGGTTAATGTGCCTTAACTGATACAGGCATTCCTCAATATCCAATCGGGTTACATCCCCAGAAAACCAATGGGATGGTGAATTATCAGATATCAAAGCAATTATAACATGGGGTCAATGGGGATATGTTCCAGGGGGTCTGGGAGGGGCTAGTGATCCTGGAAGCACCTGCCACAGTAATATTCTCCCCAGCAGCCTTCACAGCAGCAGCACTCTTGATGACTGTAGAAACAGTCAGCTTAGGGCAGACCAAGCACCCTAGCAATACAGTTGGTGCCTTCCCCTTTCTCATGTCACTTAATAATATCAAGCTTCAACTCCAAACTATGGGCCTTATTGGGGAGCAAACATGTATCTGTGCATGGTGGCCATTTTGGATTTATAGTACTGTACAAGTGAAGGTAGAGATGCACACACTATGAACAAAGGGAGGTATTTTTTGGCTATTTTTTGGTTGGGTGATCAAATAACTGAGAAATTGGGATTGGAAATCAATATAAGGATGTTAATTTATTAAAATTGGATAATTGAATAATCAGATATTGATTGGTTGGATATCAAAGGATACCTGTACAATTGTCCTCTATAGTTTAGTCCTCTATAGTTTTAGGCATGGTCAGTCTTTACTTCTATTGTAATTAAATCTTAATTCTGTATTGCAAATCAATCATTTTCAGTTATTTTGCACTTCCAATTTATTTTTGAAGTAATTTCATCATATGACAGATGGTTTGTGACACTTACATATTTAGCTTTGAGGGTTTGTGAGTCAGGAAGTGAAGGTAACATTTAGAATTTTCTATGTACTTCTTAATTAGGTATTGTTGGGGTTGCGAATTTTTCACAAAACCCCATATTCAAGCAATAGACTTGGACTAGGTTTCCCAGTTCTCTTTATTAATGACCCATCAGTCCTTTTGTCTCACTTGTATTTGTTGTGGGTCAATCCCTTATATTTTTTTTCTCAATGTATTTTCAAACTTTCAAATGTTCCACACGATGATTCCTCACTTCATGGAGGTTGAGCTTGTCGCCTCTCCTCTCAAGTTGGCCTGGTGAAGTAGAGTTGGTTTCTTGTTCTCTCCACCTCACACAGCCAGGTATGCCTGGCTCATTGGGGATTGTTCTGAGCCAGATGTCTAATCTTCCTTTGAAGATATCCACTGCTACACCACTTATGTTTCTTAGGTCTCTGGGCAGCTGATTCAACAGTTTTTGTCCTCTCACAACAAAACTATTTTCTTTCAGGGTTAAGGATGTTCCGTGTCTAGCCTTTAATTTGGGAACATGACACAGTTTTCCTTTTCTACTTTCCACTGTTGTTTGGGGAGTTACAGGGCTCAGAGTAAGATTAGGGAGTAGTTTCTCCATTATTCTCCAAGTGTAAATGTAAATAATGGTGTATATATATCTCTCCTCCTTTCCAGTGAATATAGGTTTAATTCGCGCAACCTTTCCCAGTAGTTTAGTTCTTTGCACTCCTTGATATCTTTGCATTCTTGTCCCTCCCAATAATTTAGTAATTATTTTCTGTTCATTCACATTTTAACCATTCCTGCAGTGAATTAGTCATTGCAGGGTTGTCAAGTCCTATCTGGATGTCTGGAGTTTTGTTAAGCTACCACATTTTATGCCTCATAAGACACTACAAGTGGTAAGATGCACCCTATATTTAGCAAGGAATATTATTCACTCACATTATTCACTCCAGGAAGATACCAGAATAATTACTGTTGGAAAGCCTGTTACAGTACTTATTTTATTTGTTAAAGGTGCTACAATTCTTTATCAGAGTTCATTAAACATCAAAATTGTCCATAGTATTGTTAATGATTAAGATATTTTATTTGCCAGATGATTAATTGATTATGGATTATTGCCATAAAAACTTGTGCTATGTTGACCATTAACTGGTATTCATTTAGATTGTAAATAAGTATGGACACAGGTAATATACTTAATTGAATAACCTTTATTAATTATTAGTAAAATAAATATAGTACTTTTACAGTTTACAATGACCTAAATAACTGTGAAGCTGGATTATTTATTTTATTTTATTTGGCCCTTAAGCTTTAGACTTTACTGTGCTCTTAATTAAAAATAATAGTAGTTATTATTAATTAATACATAAATCATGACTAAGAATTATTAATTAGGGTATTATTATATGGGTAATATAAAACTTTTTAGTAGTGATAATTCATATTTTCACACTGAAAATAAATTTTTTAACTTTATGACATTCTGTTCAAGAGAATCCTGAAAGACAAAAATGCGACTTTTCCAAATATACAAAAAAAAAGGGGCTTTCATTCAAAGAAAAAATTTAGGCAAGAGGATGCTTCAATACTGTATTTCCTTCTCTTGCTATACCTGACTCTTCCTCTACCTCCAGCCTTCCTCTCCCTGCAAAACTGAGTTAACATTTTCATCCTCACAGCCTCTGCCTTCCTCACTTGTTCATCTTCCTCTTCACAAGACAAACACTGATGTCTGCATCATTCACTTTAAGTTCCCCTTCAATGTGTTAGATGATATCTTTGTAAGAGAGTAAGGCATGGCAAAGCAAGCGTACCCATTTGTGTCTCCTTTAGAAAAGTCAATGAATGCTACATCATCAGTGTAGTCCATCATAGCTGCTTTGACGTCTTCTCTGGTGGTTGTGTTGGTAAATCCCAATGCAAAGATGAAACTCACTTGTCGAATGGATTCAATTTCATTGAGTTCTGGTGTGCTGGTTGAATTACCCTCCTCCTCCTGCAACTGTTCCAGCCTAGCTTCTTTATTTAACATGGTTAGGATTAGATAAAGTTTTTAATTATTGCTCCAGCTTACAGTGCCTACTCAAGTACCTTTCAGATGCATTTAACCTAATCCTGTCATTTTAATCACCCACTAGGATAATCAGATATAGATTGTTTAGCATTATTTGTAACTAGTTATTTAACTCCAGATTTGCTTGTTCTCCATGCTTGGTTTTGTGTTGCTTTCAGGGTTACTTAAGTTATATGAGATTGTGTGTCATGATCGTTGATGTTATTTACATTTATTATTTTAAGTTATTTATCATTTATTTTATATTTATTTTATGAAGAAGCTATTCTTTCCAATTATTATTTGTTTATTAATTCTGTTATGATTATTATTATTACTGATTAATTGTATCCTGTGCATCCAACTAATGATCCTGTGTTGTCTCACTAACCAGTTAGAATTCAACTAATCAAAACCAGTTAGGATGTAACTAGTCAGGACTAATCTGGTTTGGATTGTGGATCTAACCTAGTTGGAACTACAAAGTTCATTGAGGTGTCAACCACAGCTGGTCAATCAACGTTTTACCACTGGAATCAGGCTTGTGAAATCAAAACTATTAACTAGACATTTGCTTTGAATAAAAAGGTCACAGGGTTAAGTTTGGAGTGTAACTAGGCTGGAACAGTTTCACATTCTTTCAAAACCACTTCCTGTGCTTGACTCCCACTTGTTTCCATTATTTTTCTGCCAAATCCCACCAACTGCCTTTTGTTTTTCCAGTGTTCTTTGACAGTTGTGATCCATTGCCAGTATTGTTTTGTAATTTTATATTAAATAATTTTTATTTATTCCAGAGGTAATAAAGGGATAAAGATATATCAGTTTATTTCTATTTGGTTTTCCTCAGAATTCCTGTTCCTTTCTTGGGCCCTGAGTGGTTTGGACTTTTTTCCCTTTGGAAATGATGATTTAATAAATTGAATTTGGAAAGTAGTTTACAGTTAATGTGACGTTTGGACCCAAATAATCTCCAAGAAATATAGAGCTGATGTCTGAAGATTGTGACCTGGAATAATAAGTCCATTTTCAGAGTTTACAATTAGCATAAGAATCAGAACCTACATATAAGTGATCAGTGGTGGAGTACAGTTGCCACAGAATCTGGAACCCCAGTGATTGTTGTCCATCAAACCAAAAAAAATGAGTGTAAGAACCAACATACGAGAAGACACTACAGGATACCTGAACATAGGCTTCCCTTACCTGGATAATGACTATCACAAACCCAATAACTTGAAAGTGTGCTGGGTGGCTCAAAGATACTGACACCTGCGGACTACAGCCTACACAGCCACTGCATCAGTATCTAACATTGGTCTAATTATTAAGTTTGCTGAAGTTCTAAGAGTTACCCTGAAATTAGGCTTGTCATTCTCTTCCCTGTACATTACAAATTTCAAAAGCCACACACATATATCAAAAATATCTACATTTCTCAACATAACATTTAAGCTAAAAAAAAAAAAAAGGTTTCCCAAAATGCCCTCCTCACATATTACTCATTTACCCATCCACACTTGCAATATGCAATCACAGCATGGGGTAGTACAAAGAATTATATACTGTATCCACTAGAAGTAATCCATAAAATTTTTTTACAAACTCTCTCAGGCAATGATAACAGATGATCTCATACCTCTCCAATGTTCAGGAATTTAAATATTAAAAAATTAAATGTGTGTTAACTTACTGTCAGTATCATATGTACAAAGTTGTGAAAAATAGAAACTATACTTCACCCATTCACATGGCAATTACCCCCATCAGATCAACTATAATCATAATACAAGGCTCCCCAATGATTTCATAAATAAACCAAATTATTCTATGCCTCCTACAAAGGGGCAGATATCTGGAATGCTATACTCAAACATCAGACAAGCACCATCACTAATTTTGTTTCATGATTCACTAAAGAAACACACGTGTGATGGCGCCTCTGGCCTTGATAACCGCACGAATCCGGCGAGGCAGAGACTCTACGAGGTTGTGCATGTACTGAACATCGATTTGCTGCCACTCATTCATCAGCCGGTCCCGAAGTTCCACCAGAGTCCATGGGTGTCTATTCCTGCGCTTCACTTTCTGTTTCCAGCCTGAACAACACCTTCGACGCATTCAGGATTAAAGGCTTCATTGGACCTGCAATGTACTCGTCGCCTCCCATCATTGGAGAACAAACAAAAACGGGACTCATCAGACCAAATTACACGTTTCCAATCTGCCGCAGTCCAGTTTTTGTGCCTCTGAGCCCATTTATAACGTGCCAATTTGTGACTTGCTGTTAACAGCGGCCTCTTCCATGGTACCCTGCTCCAGATGTCCATCGCATGCAGTTCTCGTCGCAATGTCCATTCAGAAATTGGTCACTGGAGAACCTCATTGGTTTCTTGGAGCAATTGTTCTCTGGTTTGAAAACGATTTGCAGTTACTAGACAAGAAACATGGCGGCGGCGGCAGCCCCTATTGTCGAGAATTGTTTTCCAGCCACAGTTACGCCGTCGATTGTCAGTTGATTGCGAACTACACCACTCTTTGTAAACTCGCTGGACAGTACGCGTTGACACACCAACAAATTGGGCTACTTCAGACATTTTGTGTCCGTGGGCTCTGCCAAACACGATGGCTCCTTTTTGCCACTGAGTAACGTCTGCCTCACGACCCATTTTGCAGACTATATCCAACACACACTTTGTTCTTCACCACCTCACGAAACAGATCTGATCCTGTGTGCTACGTCACCGCTACTTGTCACTTACCAATGCTACATCAGCGCCCTGTGTGTGACCTTGAACTTCCTACTATCGGTGCTATTGGGGGTGACTAATTTTTTGTCCGGTGTGCTTATGTATATATATTGCAATTTGTAAATATTACTAAACAATGGGAATCACCTATTATATATACAAAATTCACAATCTTAAAATGGGTGCAATCATAAACAATATAAATTAGATGTTAAAAGTTTCCAATATATTACACCATAGTTATAGGTAATATGTCTCGTTCATCTGTATCTTTTATAACTTTAAAATTGTATCATGATTTGTATTGTTCACCTTTCTTCTTTTCTATTATTACTTCTATTACTTCAATTTTCATTTGTAATGACAAATTTAACTGAATGCAACATTTCATTTTCCACAAATTCTACTTATATTTGACATTTTCCTAAGTAAATATAGAAATGAATCTCAAAGACTTCTGCCTGAAAAGCTGTCATGCTTTCCAATAGCATATTCAGATAAGAATACTGTAATTAAACTACAAAAATTAAATGTTAACCCCAACATTGTATAAACCAGTTTGGATGTAATGTATATCTTATCTTATGTTGTTTCGTGCGTTGGTCTCTCTTCACACGGAGGTCAAGCTGGTGGCCCCGCCTCTAGGTCTGGCCTGGTGGAGGAGCGAGTTGCTTTCTTGCGCTCTCCACCGTACATAGCCAGGCACGCCCGGCTCATCTGGTACTGTCCTGAGCCAGGCATCCAGTCTTTTCTTGAAGACTTCAACTTTGACCCCCGTTACGTTTCTGAGGTCCTTAGGAAGCTGGTTGAAAATTCTTGGGCCCCTGACAACCAAGCTGTTTTCCTTCAGGGTTGAGGAGGTCCCTTGTCATGCCTTTAATTTGGCAACACTACACATTCTGCCTTTCCTATTTTCCAGTGTTGTTTGAATGGTAATTGGGTTTAGTTTTAGGTTTGGTACCAGTTTTTCGATCATTTTCCATATGTAGATTATGATGTACCTCTCTCTTCTTTCCAGTGAGTACAGATTTAGTTTATGTAGTCTTTCCCAGTAGTTGAGTTCTTTGCAGCCATCAATCTTGGCTGTGAAATGCCTTTGCGTTTCTTCTAGTTTATTAATTTCTTCCTTTTTATATGGGGACGTCAAAACTGAGCAGTATTCAAGTTTTGGTATAATCAGTGTTTTTAGCAGGGGAATCATTACTGTCCTGTCCCTTCTCTTGAACATTCTTAGAACCTGTCCAGCGACTCTTTTTGCTTTATTTATCGCTATCTGATTTTGTGTTTCGAATTTCGCATCATCTGTCATTATTATCCCGAGATCAATCGCTTTCATGCTTCTCTGAATTTCCTGTCTACTGGAGCATAATATGCAGTCTGTTTAAGTTCTTCTTTTCTACCATATCTCAAGAGCTGAAATTTCTCGGCGTTGAATGACATGTTGTTGTCTTCTGACCATTTGTATATTTTGTTCGTGTCCCTCTGCAAGGCCTCCACGTCATGTACATCGCTGATTTTTCTGCTGATCTTTGTATCGTCTGCAAAGGATGTTACTATACTATTGCTGTTTACTCTTATGTAGTGTGTTCTTTCTGAATAAAGGTTGTTATTATTATTATAGGTACACATAGCAGGGTGATACTAATTTAGGCTTCATACTACTACTACTACTAACTACTACTACTACTACAAAAAAAACAAAAAAAAAAACAATGAATGATTAGAAAACACTGAGAAAGAGAAAGTTCTCAATGATACATTTCCTTACTCAAATTAACATCAGCAATTTTGGGAAGTAACAGGAAAGTGAAGGAAAAAGAAGCACAAGCATTTTAGAAAGGACCAGGTGTGTCAGTACTGCACCCAGGGCTGTAACTAGGGTTTAGAAATTAGTGAGGTCCAGATTTTTTTTAAGCGTGGCGGGACGAGCAAAATTCAGACCAAAATGACATCTACAAACACAACCCAAGCTATACACTAAACACACAACACAAAATGCTCGACACTCCCTCTTTTCAAAAGAAAAGCAGAAATATGCGTTTCATACACGGAGAACAGTTGTCCTTTTTTTTTTTTTTTTTTTTTTTTTTTTTTTTTAGGAAATAATTACCAAGGTCCGGACCTCGGTGACCTCATAGGTAGTTACATCCATAACTGCACCACTGATACTGGAAGAGGCAGAACTGCCTGAGTCACTTACCCTAGTTATATACACAAAAGTATGAAAATATTCTAATGATGCTGTTGATTAGGTCATAAATAATGAATTCCTTAAGTTTATCTCATTAGTGTCTTAACTTCCTCAGCAAAATGACAATGAGAATTTCAAGAAGTCAGAGATTAATGTATGGAAGAAGAGAAGAGCAACTTTTTATTCCATCAAACCTAACATCAAGAGAGAAAAAGGAAAATGGTTTATTTGTTCCCCCAAAAGTGGAAGAGTGTACTACTCATACTGCAAACTTCATGGAAATCCAGAAACATGAACTGGCACTTTGGTGGTAGGTTTCAATGATTGGAGCAATGCTGCTCAGCAACTGAGTGACCACAAACAAAGTGCTGCACATATTACTGCAGGTATTGCCTTTTTTTTTAATCAAAAAGATAAAAGTAAATTGGACAAAGACGAAGAAACAAAAATTATTCAAAGAAAGTGCTGCAAAGGGTAATTGAAGTGATTAAGTTTTTGGCAGAAAATACCTTACCTTTCTGTGGAAGTGTAGAAAATGTTGAGCACAAAGACTGGCCTGTTTTCAGCTATTATATGACTGATTGGAAAAACTGACCCAGTCATTGATCAACACAAAAACTAAAATAAATCCAGGAAAAGGAAAGCTCTCCTTTTTGTTCAAAATTGCAAAATTGTGTATGAATGTCACAAAAACTAAGAAAAAATCAATTTAGTAAAAAAGAAGTAATATTACTCCATTGTAGTGGATTCAACTTAGTAATTTAATACTGTCCTGAAGACAATGAGTCAGCATTGATATTTTTAAGTTACAATGCCTTAGAAAAAAGGCACACAAGAAATTATTTGGCAGAAACTGGTCTGGAAGAACTGAGAAAGTGAGATATTGAAATATCAGACTGTGTTGGCCAAACTTATGATAATGCAGCAAATTTATTTGGCATATAACATGGAGTGCAAAAGCTCATTGGAGATGCATCTACACCAGCTGTATATCAGGTCATCCCATAAGTAATGTTTTTTAGATCGGAATTTGAAGGACAAAAAAAAAAAACAACAAACTTTTTAATCTAGTATATATTTTCCATCAGAATCAATGACACACTGCCAATGTCCTATAAGCTTTTCAATGCCATGTTTAGAAAATTCAGGTGGTTTTGAGGCAAAAAACCTACAAAGACTGGTGTGCAGGTCATCTAAAGAAGTATACTGTTTCTTGTCAAGATAGTTTTGCAGACTCCTGAAGAGATGATAATCTGAAGGCGCAAGGTCTGGAGAATATGGAGGATGTGGAAGTTTTTCCCACCCAAGCTCCTCAATTTTTGCACAAGTGATCTGAGCAGTATGAGGACGTGTGTTGTTATGGTGGAACACAATTCCTTTCCAATTAACCAAATAATGTCTCTTTTCTTTTAGTGCAGTGTTTAATTGATCCAGTTGTTGACAGTAGACTTGAGCAGTGATTGTTTGGTTGTGTGGTAAGGTTTCAAAGTGTATTACACCACCTTTATCCCACCAAACACTAAGCAACACCTTCCAAGGGTGAAGATTTGGTTTTGGCTGTGGTGTCACTGGTTCTCCGGCACAAACCCACTGTCGACAGCACTTAACATTCTGGTACAGTATCCACTTTTCATCACCAGTCACTAAATGGTGCAAAAATGGATCTTGGAGTTCAAAGGGAATGAAGAGCTGTGCTAATGTTTACCCGCACCCTCAGATTGTCGACTGACAATTCATGTGGCACCCATTTTCCTAACTTAGGCACTTTCCCGAGTTGTTGCAAATGTCGATGGATAGTGGACGGGGATGAATCGAGTTTCTGGGCCAATTCTTCGACAGTTGTTGAACAGTCTTCTTCAAGTGCGGCTAACAGCAGGTCATCATCAAACTCAGCAGGGCATCCAGAGCATGCTGCATCTGTCAAACAGCAGTCACCATACCTAAATTTTTGAAACCATTTTTGACATTTCCTTACATCCAGAATATCGTTGCCATAAATGCCCTGAATGTTTCGCATTGCTTCAGTAGCACTATTCCCTCTTTTGAACTTGTAAAGCATTATATGCTTGATATGCTCTTCTGATACCGCCATGTTTATGAGGGGTTCACAAAGCAACACACACATCTTCACTGGTCAAGGTCTGTAAAGTATGTAGCGAAACACGATAGATCTCCTCTTAGATATAACCTTCAGAAAATTTATGCTTAAACCAAGTAGGACTAGTTTAAACTTAATCTATCGTAACAAATGACATTACTTATGGGATGACTTGATATATATACACCAGGACAAGGGAGGCACAGGAGAAGACCAGGAGCAAGAAAAATGTTGATAGCTCTCACAAATGAGTTTATGCTGACACAGGAGAAACAGAAAATAATAACTGCCTGGATCTGGTATTCACGAATAACCTTGATTGCTGATATAAAAATAACCCCAACCATTATCTCAGACCACAACTTAATCAAAATATCAACAAATATGATGACAATATTAAGAGAGAATACAGGGTGGTCACCATTTATGCAGTCTTAAATTATGTGCTTTTGAAATTAATGCGGCCTAAAAATATATAAAAAATATTGTATTATCCATGTAAATTCTAAAATAATGCATTATGCATTTTTTCCAGATTTATTTATGCAGATTTTTCCCAATAGATGGCGCCACTACCGTGTGTACCCAGTAAATTACCCATAATGATCAGCATGTTTGTTTACTTGTGACCTCCATGCTGTGAAGTTGCGTTTCTGTTACAAAGTGACTTATTTGTTATTATTTTTGTATTAAAACATTGATTATTTATTTGATATGGCTTCTAAAAGACCAGCAAGTGGTAGTGCAGATAAGGCTCCCAAGAGAGCTAGGAAGGTTTTGTCTTTAGAGATTAAAGTTGATGTAGTGATAAGATATGAAGCTGGTCAGAGTACTGCCATGATTAAGCATGCTCTTAATCTAAGTGAAAGTACGTGTTGTACCATACGTGACAATGCTCAAAAAATTAAATCAAGTGTGAAAGCTGGAACCTCCCTTTCAATTTCAACCCAGAAAAGTTCCTATACCCGATTGAATATAATGGACAGGATGGGGAGGATGTTAGCTATGTGGCTGGAAGATCAGCAGAAGAAGAAAAATCCTCTTAGCCAAGCCATCATCTGTGCTAAAGCCCTTAGCCTGTATGAAGATCTGAAAGCATCCAAGGAAGGTGAGGTTAAGGATTTCATTGCCAGTGTTGGGTGGTTGCACAGTTTTAAAGCCCATTCTGGTTTTAAAAATATTAAAATGAGCGGTGAGGCTGCATCCACTGATGAAGAAGCAGCAAGAAGTTTTCCCTCCAGGCTGCAGGAGATTATTGAAAGCGGTGGCTATTCAGCGAAGCAGGTTTTCAACATCAATGAAACCGGGCTGTATTAGAAGAAGATGCCCAACCACACGTACATTTTGGTTGAAGAGAAGTGTGTGCCATTTCAAAGCTGCAAGACCACTTTACCCTTCTCCTGGGAGGCAACACCGAAGGTGACCAAGTTGAAGCCACTCCTGATTTACCATGCCAAAAATCCAAGGGTGTTGAAGAACTATGTTCACAGTTTCTTGCCTGTCTATTGGTATTCTAATAGGAAGGGTTGGATGATGAGTGCAGTGTTCAATCAGTACTTTGAGAAGGACCTTCATTATGAGTTGAAGGAATACTGCCAGGAGGAGGGCATTCCCTTCAAAATCCTATTGATTTGAGACAATGCCCCTAGCCATCCTGCTACCATTCAAGAACACAGTGAGCACATTAAAGTTGTTTATTTGCCGCCAAATACCACCTCCCTTTTGCAACCGATGGACCAAGGTGCAATTAAGGCTTTCAAGTCTTATTTTCTGCGATTGGTTTTAAATGATTTGGTGAAGCAGACAAATGAGCAGGACATCACAGTGAAAGATTACTGGAAAGCCTTTAACATTAAGGATGCCTTACAATTCGTAAAAAACAGTCTTGGCAGAAGGTTTTGCCACAGTGCATGAATAGCATTTGGTATAAACTGTGTCCACAATTTTGCCATGCTTTCATCAGCTTCAGTACCAAAGACACCATCATATCAGTGAATAAGGCAAGTGTAAAAGTGGCAAACCAAGCCAGATTGGCAGAAGAGGCATTAGATGAGTCAGATGTCGAGCAGCTGTTGGAATCTCATGCTGACAAGTTGACCAATGAAGACCTGTTGAATTTGGAAAAGGAGCAGCTTCAAGAGGAAGAAAAGGCATCCGCAAGCCAGCAAGAGGTGTGAGAGCAGCAACCTACTCAGAGTTTGACCCTAAAAATATTGGGCAACATCTTAAATCATGTCAATGCTACTTGTAATTTAATAGAGGAGAATGACCCCAATATGAACAGAAGTTCAGTTATTAAACGCAAAATTATGGATGCAGTTGCTGGTTATGAAGAACTTCTCCGAGAAAGGCAGCAAGAGAAGATGCTGGACTCCTCCTTCAAAAGGCCCACAGGCACAGTGTCATTACCAGATGAGCCTTCTACTTTGAGTGGCAAACCTGCACATCTGGGCCAAGCTTCTGTTGGATCACCAGTTGTTGCCTCTTCGAATCTTTCGAAGAGGAACTGTAAACTCCTCCATCAACTGTACAATGCAACTTCATTTGTGAAGCCAAATTCTCCTACATTTAAGGTAAAGTCCATAATTTAATGTTTTTTATGTTAATTTTTCTAACTTTTTTTTTAATTTAAGTTATAGGTGAATTTACGCATTCGTGGAATGCATCCCATGGAATGCAACCCCCCTATTTTTATGTATTTATATGGGGATAATTGCATTAATTTATGCAAATCTTACATTACATGTGCGCTACAGGACTGCAACCAGTAGTGAGCTGGGCCCAGTTCGCGCGAACTGGTTGTTAAAATCTTTTTGAAAATAAGAACCAGTTGTTAACTTTTTTGCTGGACGCTGAAGAGATCTTTCAGAAGCAGAGAGAGGTTTTACAGTGATGAATATTATTTGTAGTGATAGAAGAGCAAGTTTAACAACTAAACACATATCATGCTTTATGATCATCAATTTGTTGGGGAAACCATTAAGCTTCTGGAACCCATTAACATATGTCAAATCATGGATGAGAAGTCATCGATCCGCTTTAGATACCAGAGTTCGTGTATCCAAAATGACAGTTTACGGAGAAAACCAAGAAGCCATTTGGAAATTATTACCGTAATAAGTAATAGTAAGGTACATAAAAATGTTTAAATTTAAAAAAATATATATTTAAAAAAATATATATTTAAAAGCATAGATGTACTGATATTTATGTTTTGCCTAATAATTCATTATTGCTAAAGTTGACTGAGCAATTTAATTTTAACTATGTAGATAATATGATTCATCGGTTTTTATTAAATAATTCTTCTTTTCCGATTTCATTAGAAACGTCTATTTCTCTAATTAACTATATTAATTAATTGTCATGCAGTTATTAATACCTAGCTGAATCATAAAATGCACACACTTGAAAAAGGCAAATAGCGAGATAATTAATTTAATTAAAATTGCGAAAGGGTGGGGTGGGAAGGGTTGTCAATTTTTTATTGCTGAATTCAGAATTTTTTATACAGAACCCGGTGGTTAAAATTTTGGCAGCTTACCGAACCAGTTGTTAAAATTTTGGCAGCTCACCACTGACTGCAACCCTCACGTAATTCATGACCACCCTGTACACATATTGAGGAAAGAAGCAAATTTGGGGCCTTTAACTTAAACTCCAAGACTATAAATTGAGAAGCAATCAGATTGCACATGGCCCAAATAGAGTAGAGAACAGTTTTAGAGAATAAAACAACTGAAGAAATGCTAACAACCTTAGAAGTAAAAATGCTAAGAATTTTAGAAAAATGTACTAACTGAAATTACAGCCAAAAGGAAAGAGGAGCTGGCTTGAGAGGCAAAAGAGAAGACTATTCTGCAAAAGAGAGTGGAGGCAAAGTTAGCCAACTGCAGAGATAATGACAGGAATGTAATACAAGAAAAACTGGAGGGTATTGATAGGGAAATACAAGCCCTGATAAAGGACCATACAGAGAGGGAAAAGGAAAAAGGCAGTAGAAGCAATAAAGGAAAATGGAAAATACTTCTATAGCTATGCAAAAAGGAAAACAAAAATACACGCTGCTATTAGGCCCTTAAGGAAGAGAAATAATGAACTAACCGACGATTGAAAAGAAGTATCTGAAGCATTGAGAGCCCATTGTGAATCAGTTTTCAGTACCCCAAAAAGTGACGAAGTGATACCTGACATAGATGCATTCTTTGAAGAGAAATTGCAAGGAGTGTATAACAGACTGATTTTACCCCAGATGTAGCAAGAGTTATAGGACAAATGAAACCACATTCAGCTGCAGGTCCAGACAATCGGAATGCATTATTGATTAAAAACTGTAAAAATGAAATAGCTACACCTTTATACTGGATATGGAGAAGATCCCTAGACACTGGGGAAATACTAAGCAGCTTGAAAAGAGCAAACATTGTCCTTATATATAATGGAGGGGACAGATCTCAAGCAAAGGACTATAGACCAGTGTCATTGATGTCTCACCTCACCAAAGTATTTGAAAGAATAGTTAGAGAAAATTTATGATTTCTTGGAGACACTAGAAACATTCAATGAAAATCAGCAAAGATTCCATTCAGGTAGATCATGCCTATCACAACTAATAGAACACTACAACAATATCCTAGATGCACTGGAAGGCAATGACAACTACGATGTCATATATATACACACAGATTTTGCTAGTTTTCAACAAATGTGATCATGGTATAATAGAACATAAAATGAAAAATATGGGAATAACAGTCAAAGTGGGAAAATGGATCTATAACTTCCTCAGAGAATGTCTACAGGTTATCAAAATTCAAGGTATATCATCAGAATCAGAAGTACGCAGCTCAGTACCACAAGGGACAGTACTGGCCCCACTCCTGTTCATTATCATGCTAACACACACAGACAGCAGAGTAAACAGCAACAGTATAGTAACATCCTTTGCAGATGATACATATAGGCTGGGCTGAAACTATAATTTTTGTTTGATTTTAATTTACCAGAGTGACTAACAGTTGGCTTTTGATATAAAAATAAGATTCCTGAAAAAAATAATTGGTGGCCACCAACGTGTGGCCGGCCACCCCCATTTTTGTAAAAACATCTAATGCCGCACTAGCAAAATCAGGAAAATGGCAATATCTCTTCTTCTGAACATGCTAGAGAGATGGTTTGCATACCAAAAGATGCAGAGTTTGATTTAGAACAAATTATTAAGAGTGCTATTTTTTCATAAAACCTTTAGTTTTTGAGTTATTTTAGAAAAACATTTTTTGGGCCCATAGACCTCCTTTCAACAATGTCAACACAATAAAACATTCTGAAGAAGCTGCAAATTGACATGTATTAGTGGTTTTCAATCAGCAATCAAAATCAATCAAAATCAGCCATTTTAAATTCATTGAAAATGCTTTTTGACATTCCAAAATGCCAAACATTAAATTATACAATTAACAAATTGTCATTTTGTCATATTTTAGCATGATAAATAATAATCTAGAACTTAAAATATTTTTTAGACACAAAATCTTTCATTAATTTACGTGATCTAATTTTGTTTCTAATAAGACCATCTCTACGCTCATGACCTACAACAGCCAAGGATGCTTCAGTGACAAGCTTGATGTGCCTTTCAACATTCTGACTGTGGCACTCGTGATCCAGTTTCAATGCGGTATTAATGATATCACGCAGTTCATCATTACTGAATTCTTTTAATACAGGTGGAACAGTTTCCCATTGGGACATAGCAGACAGCTTGTGGTATGCAAAAGCTTTGAAATTGATGATTGGCTTTCTAAAGACCCTAACATTCTCATCTATAGCAGGATATTCATCAGTACCACCTTCATGATCCTCTTCATTCTCATCACCACTTTCAATTATTCCACCTGCAAAATCATTGCTACCACCAGATTCATCATCAAAATCCTCTATAACTCCCCTCAGACACAGAACTTTATTGACAGCACACCTCCTCACCTCTTCATCTTCATCAGCCAGCATTCCAACTAAAATATTTTCACCATGAGCAAAATAGCTGTTATTGTTTAATACGTCATAACAAATTTCTCTAATTTTCCTGTCAGGGAATTTATTTACTCTTTGGATCATATTGAATAGGTTTCTTGACCCATCACTTAGCCTCTTATTAGCCTTGATATTGAACCAACTGTGAAAGTATACTTTGATGATGAATTCTACTATGATTTTGAGGTTCTTACTGGGTCTTTTTTGTGAAACATAAAAGCGAAGAATTCTACAGGCTAAGGTGAGCCATCGAGAGTGATTTAGCAGGCCAACTTCTAAGAGTGCAAGGTCTTCATCCACTTCACCAGTAATAATTGCCCAGCAGATGCAGTATCCATAGTATTGGTCTGTTGATAAATTATTGACCACCTCATTTGGTAGAAGCACAAATGCAGGATAAGGTATACAGTAGATTTGAAGTCCACAATATTCCATTCTGACATCCCCAAATAATGTTGAGCTGAGAACCAATAGCGCCAGAAAATTTGTCTGGACTTTTTGTTGTCCCATCTAAAGTTAAGATGTGTAAGTGGCAATTCATTTAGATGCACAAGACAAATATCCCACTCAAGAGGTTGCCTAAAAACATTTCCAAATATCTGATTGACCCATGCATATGTCCTGTGTTAGTATTTGTCCCATCTGCTTTAACTAAGTTTAATTTGGCCTCAAGTTCTGTCCCTTTAATGATCTTATAAATGCCATGAGCAATGTCAATGCCTTTGCCACTCTCCGGGGTAAAATGGTCGAGGTAGAAATCATCTGAAAATAAATGTAATTAATTTTACAATTAAATAAAAATTAAAAAGGAAGGAATAAAGTTAACTGGACAGTTGTCACTTAAAAAGAAAAATTTTTAAGTAATTGAAATATTACTTTATAGTACAGTAATATAACAGCATAACGCCTATAACTGTATGACAATCATTTCCATTTACCTGGCTCTCCAGTAATGACATAATGTTCCTCTAGGATTGTGGATGTATAATACTTTTCATTTACTTTGTTAACAGCAATAGTAGAGGAATTTTAGGAAAATCGACCTAACAAATTAGCAGGAAGTCGAAACTTGGTACACTTGTAAACTGAACCCTACTGATGAATATATTAAAAGTCCCAACAAATCCAAGTTGTGCTCCAGCCGCCATCTTGGAAAATGGCGGCTGAATTTCAGTTTTTTGGAAATAACTTTAGAACCATAAAAGATACGAAAATTTACCAAGAGAGCAATATCATTCTACATAAAAAAGACAAACATTTTCTGTTCCCAACTTTGTTTTGTACGATGAAAAATAAAAAAGTTATGCAAAACCAAAGATTTTTCATTCTATGAATCAATGCGGACACGATGTTCAAACCGAGTTTGTAGGTAAAAAAAGCGAATGTTTTGTTATGACTGCCTATTTTCAGAAACCTCTCTTACTTTGTATGGGTGATTTTGTGAAAAAATATTTCACAGGAACGAGCTAGTAGAAATATAAATTGTGACAGTACCTTGTTTTCTAAATTTAATGAGAATATACCAACCACTATACCACAATCAGATTTTCTTGCTAACAGAAACAACAAACGGGCCCTGATTGCATCTCTTGTGTCTAGTATGAAGATCAAAGGTTATTCTGTTGTTCAGGTGGAGAGTGATGCAGATACTGTTATTGTTAAGGCTGCTCTAGATCAAGCTAAACACAAAAATCAAACTAGTTGTTGGCCAGGATACGGATCTTCTAGTGCTTCTAACTGCTCTAGCCCATGAAGACTTTGAAATTTGGTTTCTCAAACCAGGGAAATCAAATAGCACACCCCGTATTTTCAGCATCCAAAGTGAGAAAAAAAACATGGGGAAGGCTTGTGAAGTTTTGCTATCTGCTCACGCCATGACTGGATGCGATACCACATCAGCTTTGTATAAAAAAGGAAAAGTTAGAGGTCTCCAACTTCTACAGAACCATACAGAAATGAGAGAAGAAATGAAAATATTTAACCAAAAGGATGCCAGTAAAGAAGATATCAAAGCTGCTGGGGAAAAGTTCCTCTTAAAAATGTACGGATCAAAATCAAAGTCCTTGGATGAGCTAAGATACTTCATGTATAATCGCATAGTAGCAAAAAAGAAGTTAGATACATCTTTTCAACTAGCATCCCTACCTCCGACCAGTGCAGCACCAGAGTAACACTCATACAGAGTGTACTTGCAGGTCCAAGAATGGTTAGGAAACTGCCTGGAGCCAACAGAGTGGGGATGGTCCATGACAGGGAAATCACTGAGGCCTGTCCCTACTACCAAGGAAGCCGCTCCATCACAACTTCTTAACCTCATTTCATGTAACTGCAAGCTAGGATGCACCAAGAGATGCAAGTGCATACAGTTTGGTTTGCTGTGCTCAGCGATGTGTGGAGGATGTGAAGGAACTACCTGCGAGAACTCTTATGTTGAAACGCTACTAGACAACTGATAACTGAGTGTGTTGCAATATGACACTACACATAATGCAATAAATGTACAATCTAGCTTATTTTTGCGTAGTAATTAGAAAATTATACTTAAAACAGGGAGAGACAATTACATTTTATTTCCTAGCTCATGTTAGATGACTTTATTCAACATTAGAGATGTCACACAGTGCCTTAGTGTTAAAGCTATATACTGTATTACTGCGTTGCACTCCAAGACTTAGATTACTACATTTTCATTTTAGGTAACAACAGACGATTATAGTTAGCTATAGTGATGTTCCCAAGTGTCTAAGGATTACTGTGACCATTCAATAAGATGTTATTTTATGTTCAATCCATAAAACCTGTCTGAACATCATGGTCATCATCAATACATGAAAATTCTTCCTATGTTACATTTTTCTTCAGTATACAAGATAAGGAAAAATGCATGTTATATTTTACATAAAATATATTAGTAATGTATGTATTGAGAATAGCATTCATAATTATTTCCATTTTCAATACTTAGATGTCTAATGAAGGAATAAAATAACTGTTTTAAATAATGTTACTCCAAACCAATAACTTAGCTCCTACCAGTCATCAAAAAAATTACATTACAGTATTTTTCTCTAGCTCTTTCTGTTGTGCTTTACTTTTTTACCAAACTACCTATAAAAAACAAACTGTCATGGTTCTGAAATAATAAATTGCAACAAAATATTCGAATTTCTACCCATTAACCAAGTTTGAACGTCATGTCTGCACTGATTCATAGAATAAAGGAATTTTATATTTTGCGTAACTTTTTTATTTTTCATCGTACAAAACAAAGTTGGGAATAGAAAATGTTTGCCTTTTTATGTAGAATGATTTTGCTCTCTTGGTAAATTTTCGTATCTTTTACGGGTCTGAAGTTATTTCCAAAAAACCGAAATTTGGCCGCCATTTTCCAAGATGGCGGCTGGAGCACAACTTGGATTTGTTGGGACTTTTAATATATTCATCAGTAGGGTTCAGTTTACAAGTGTACCAAGTTTCGACTTCCTGCTAATTTGATAGGTCGATTGAATATATTTATCCTAAAATTCTTCCACTACAAGTGTAGCATCCTTCCTACCGTCAAAGCCAATGCCAGTTACTTTTTCAAATGCCAGTTACTTTTTCAAATATCACTTCTTCCTTCCAGCTCTCAATTTAGCTCTCTCCCTTCTCAACTTGTTTCTGAAAAGTATTTAAAAAATATTGGCCATGCATTACTGCATTAGCATTATACAAATATACAAAATACAAATGTCAGTGTCCTGTTTGAAACTAATTAATATAAATACAAAATAGAAATTTTGACGCTAATTAAAAATAATAGTAAATCTGGTGATTTAGAACTTATAGCAGAAGCTAAGAAATGTAATATCTAGAGTGATTAAAAACATACTTATCAATAACATTTTGTATTGTTATCTTGGGTGATTACTCCAAAGTCCACCAATGTAGCAGAACCAATAGCCGCTCCTACTCTATCACTTACTTGATATCTGTTAGGATATTTAAAGTAGATTTACATATCTATTGTCAATGAATAATTTATTGGTAATCTTAATCTCTTAGTCACAATGATTTCACTTTAAGCTGTATTAAAAGATTTATCTTTCAGTACTATACCTGTCACATGCTTCAGCTAATGAGTGTAATCTAGTTCTGTTCTGTAATGTTGAGACTTCTGGAACATAGTCTGCATCAAATGAATCATTACAACTGTCGCTATCTGTCAACTCAGGAATGTCCATAGGTTCAGGAGGATGAGGAGGAGGAACTGATTCTTTTGCTTTTTGAGATTGAATAACCCGTGATTTGAATTTTAAGTCAGTGGCTGTTTCTGGGACTTCTTTCAGGGTACAGTAACCATGCCTAGTTGTTTTCTGGTCCTACAAAGTGATTATATTTCATTACACTAATGTATCTTTTATCTATGGGTCTCTATATATAAATTGAAATTCTTACAAAAATGAGAAAATACTAAAATATTACTTATCATTAACATCATTAATAGTGTATTATTGATATTACTAACTTATTAAATGCACTCTAAAAATTGTAGCAAATTATTAATAATATTAATAATTGATAATTAATTAATATTAATTAATAATTTACAACTTGAAATTCAATCAACAGACCCACCTCATAAAACTGGTAATCAGATTCAGTCATTTTTAGTAAGTGCTATTTCTCTGTATCTGCCAACAGTTTGTGATTATGTTGATATATGTCAAATAAAACATTTACAGTTTTCAGAAAATCATCCAGATCTTGATGATATTTAGGTCCCCTTTTCTTTTTGTCATACTTCAGAAGGCGGTTGAATTCCTTTATTTGGGTTTTCAGTCGGCTCTGTATGGCATTTATTGATATTGGATAAACATTATATGTGACCCACAATTTATGCAATTCCTCAGAAGTAGCTCTCAGTACAGCATCTGTTTTATAGTCTCCGAAACACAAACACCTTTCAATAACTTGCTTCAACGTAGGCAATTTCCCTAAAGGAAACTGTTCTGCTGGCATAAAACGTACATCACCAAGTACTTTAGCAACTGTTTTCCTTGTAGAAGTCATACTTTATATTGCAAATGTTGAATTCAATGACAAATTGCAGTTGGAAACTTATAACAAAGGCATCTGAAAAAAAAAAAAAAAAATTTCAATTTATTATGTTTAAAAAAAGTTCATGAAGCAGCCCCACCCTCTATTCTTTAATCAAGCATAATGGATGCAAGATAACAAGGAAAAGTCATATCATGTGATCACTATGTCCATGTCAACATCCTTTTAGGGCAATGTTAGTAATCAAAAAGCCAAATCATGCTTATTTTAGAATTTCTTTTGTCACTAAGGTCCGTCGAAAAAGGGTCTATGGGCCCCAAAAATTAGTTTCTCTAAAATAACTCAAAAACTAAAGCTTTTATGAAAAAATACCACACTTAATAATTTGTTCTAAATCAAATTCTGCATCTTTTGGTATGCAAACCATCTCTCTAGCATGTTCAGAAGAAGAGATATTGCCATTTTCCTGATTTTGCTAGTGCGGCATTAGATGTTTTTACAAAAATGGGGGTGGCCAGACACACGTTGGTGGCCACCAATTATTTTTTTCAGGAATCTTATTTTTATATCAAAAGCCAACTGTTAGTCACTCTGATTAATTCTATCTTGAGTTTCAGCCCAGCCTAATACAAAGATCAGCAGAAAAATCAGCAATGTAAATGAAGTGGAGGCCTTGCAGAAGGACACAAACAAAATATACAAATCGTCAGAAGACAACATGTCATTTAACACCAAGAAATTTCAGCTCTTGAGATATGGTAGAAAAGAGAAATTTAAACAGACTGCATATTATGCTCCACATAGACAGGAAATTCAGAGAAGCACAAAAGCAATTGATCTGGGGGTAATAATGAAAGATATGAAATTTGAAACACAAAATCAGATTGTGATAAAGCAAAAAGCATCATGGGACAGGTACTAAGAATGTTCAAAAGAAGGGACAGGACAGTAATGATTCCCCTGCTAAAAACACTGATTATACCAAAACTTGAATACTGCTCAGTTTTGACATCCCCATACAAAAAGGAAGAAACTAATAAACTAGAAGAAAGGCAAAGACATTTTACAGCCAAGATTGATGGCTGCAAAGAACTCAACTACTGGAAAAGACTACGTAAACTATATCTTTACTCCCTGGAAAATGATCAAAAAACTGGTACCAAACCTAAAACTAAACCCAATTACCATTCAAACAACACTGGAAAATAGGAAAGGCAGAATGTGTACTGTTCCCAAATTAAAGGCCCGACAAGAGACGACCTCAACACTGAAGGAAAATAGCTTGGTTGTCAGGGGACAAAGACTTTTCAACCAGCTCCCAAAGGAACTCAGAAACATTAAAGGCGTCAAAAGTTGAAGTCTTCAAGAGAAGAGTAGATGCTTGGCTCAGGATGGTACGGTACCAGATGAGCCAGGTGTACCTGGCTATATATGGTGGAGAGCGCAAGAAAGCAACTCACTCCTCCACCAAGCCAGACCTAGAGGTGGGCCCACCAACTTGACCTCCATATAGAGAGAGACCAATGCATGAAAGAGCAACAAGGTTATATATATATGTAGTAGACTCGCAACTTACGCAGATTTTTCTTACGGTTTCAACTATAAGCGGGTTATAATTTTACAATTTCCAATTTCAGAAAATATAAATCCAAATTTCAAAAAATATAAATAAAAAAATATAAAATAAAAATATAAAAAATATAAGAAATTTTAATTTTAATAATACTATAATAAATATATATAGTAATTATAAATATAAAAAATAGGTGGTGCCATTGCACCATCCCACTTCTGTCTGTCTCAGTTTCCACACACGTATCATCGGAGTAACATGTGCCTCGTGTGTGTCAATTTAGTGCACTTAAACCTCTTTCATACTCGTTCACAATGCCCAAACACAAGCCAACCTCTGCCTCTGGTCCTCCAGCGAAGAAACAATGCATTGGGTGAGGGTTTACTGTATTTTGCCTAAACACTCGCATCCCTCTCTATGATTTACTACATTTCCTGACATTATATAAGCAGCTTCAATTGCTTTCCCCAATTCTTTGGGTATGAAGATAGGTGATATGGTGATGACAAAACAAAATGAATGTATTAATGAACGTAATATAGTTCATGAAATTCCATGTAATGGCTGTTCTGCCATTTATTATGGGGAGTTAGGGCGCAGCTTACCCAAAAGATTATATAAATATGGAGCAGACATGCATCTACATTTTGGTGTAGATGCGTGTCTGCTCCATATTCATATAGTCTTTTGGGTAAGCTGCCCCCCAACTCCCCATAATAAATGGCAAAACAGCCATTACATGGAATTTCGTAAACTACATTATATTCATTAATACATTCATTTTGTTCCTTCCTCACCATATCATCTATCTTTATCCCTAAAGAATTGGCTATACAGTAGACTCTCACATTAACGTACACTTTAAGGGGAGCGTGTAGTCACCAAAGTGAAATTTCCGCTAAAGTGAAGTACGGAAAACCCCCACTTCATTGTACCAGGGAATGTTAAAGTGAAGTACGGATGACCCCCACTTTACCAGACTACAGGATGTTAAAGTGGTGTTTTCTGTAACCAAAATACTTCAGTACAGTTACACATGTATGTATAGCCCTCGAATCTCTACATTTCAACACATAAAAATGCATACATAGACTTACCAATTTATGAACACATGCACTTTCACTTTAATGACTCAGAGTCCGCTAAAATGAAGTTCAGTGGTGCTAACAGACTTTTTTAGCGGAAATCTTCACTTTAATGACCTGTATTATGTTAAGCTGAATGTTAATGACCAGACAGCAATTTAGTCTGTCCAAGTGAAGTTTCCGCTAATGTGAAGGTTGTTAAAGCAGGGAAATTCTGTATAAACTCCTGCTCCTCTTAGGAATTTATCGATAATGTGTGCTCCACTCAAATGCAGAACTGTTATAATGTTTCAGACCAACAAAGACCCAAGGATCCACTCATGGCTGGTCTACCTAACTGTGGTTATAGTTATGTATTGCACATGTCCTCCATGGTGGCAGAAGGGACCTACAATTTTATGTGGGTTCCAAACCACAAAAACCTTAGTTTTACTACCTTAAACTATACCCAATCTATCAACATGTCTAATCGATTTTTAAACATGTTTATAGACATGCTACTAATTACTTCTACTGGCAAACTATTCCAACTATTTACTATTCTATGCATAAAAAAGTTTTTGGTAACTGCTGTCTCAAACCTTCTACTTTTCAACTTACACCCATTATTTCTAATTTACGTTATCAAACCCATTCATAACTTTAAAAACCTGGATTAGATCACCCATTAGCCTCCTTGTCTCAAGTGTACTCAATTTTAACTCCTTTGGCCTATCTTCATACAACTTCGACCAAAGCAACAGAATCATCTTAGTCACTCATCTTTGAACTCTTTTGATTTTATCTGTATCTGCACGCATATGCAGATTCCAAAATTGGATCGCGTACTCCAAATGGGGCCCAACTAATGATTTATAAAGAGGAACAATAATATTGCATAGCTTGTACTCAAAATTCCAAGCTATAAAACCTAGCACCTTCTTTGCCTTATTGATCACTGCTGTACTTTGTTTCACCACTTCTAAATCACCAGTGATGATAACTCCTAAATCTTTTTCCTGTTCTACACTTGCCAACCCCTTCCCTGACATACTATATGCTATGCAAAATTACCATTACATGAACCTATATGTAAAATTTTGCACTTACTGACATTAAATCTCATTTGCCATGTGACAGACCAATCAACAATTTTGTTCAGATCTTTCTGGGTTTTACCTCTATCTTCGTCATTAATTGCCCTACCACCCAACTTCATGTCATCTGCAAACTTCAAAACTGTACTGACTAGGCCAACATCTAAATCATTAATATATATATATATATATATATATATATATATATATATATATATATATATATATATATATATAAGAAAGAGCAAGGGGCCCAATACAGAACCTTGAAGAATGCTACTCGCTACATTAGACCAACACAAATCTGCTCCATCAATAACCACCCTCTGTTTCCTACCTCGCAACCACTCTTCTATCAAATTTATTATTACACCCCTGATTCCATGAGCCTTAGTTTTTTTCAGCGAGTCTTTTGTGCGGTAGTATCAAATACTTTTTGAAAATCTAAACACACTACATCTACCACCCTATGACTATCATAAACTTCAACCACGCTTTGAAATAATTCTAAAAGATAGTTATGCAAGATTTGTTTCACCTAAAACCATGCTGTGTATTTCTAATCAAGTTATGCAATTCCAAGTGTTTGACTATTTGATCCCTAATTATTGATTCCAGTAGCTTACCTACAACAGATGTTGAACTGATTGGCTTATAATATCCTGCTGCACCTTTATCACCTTTCTTAAAAATAGGTGTTACATTTGCTAACTTGAAATTATCTAGTACACACCCCTCAGAAATAGACGCATTAAAAATCTTTGTTAGTGGCACAACACTCCTTTCTTTTAATTCTTTTAGTTGTATAGGATATATGGAATCCAACCCGTGATTTACGCATTTTCATTTTATCAACATAGCGCATTACCTCCCTTTCACTAACCACATTATTATCTAAAGTATTACCATTGTCAAAAGGTGTTATGTCTATGACCATAGGGATATTCATTATATCTTCTAAATTGTAAAAACTGATGTAAACATTCATTTAGCAGGGAAGCCATTTGCTTGTTTTCAGAAACTAGCTCTCCCTTGGAATGTAGATACTCCTTATCTACATTGTTTTTAATCTCTCCTCCACACCATTCTGATATACTAATTGCTTTTTCCTTTAAATAACTATTAATCCTTTGAGATAACCTAACTTTCCAGCTTTCTTCCCTTCTCTGACCTGTTTGACTCTCTCCTCACCTCCCATTTGAATTATTTTATCTCATCTTCCACATATCCTGTAGAGTTCTCGTATGTTATTACATCATTCAATAAACCCATCATTTTGGTCATATAGTCCACTTTATTCATCACACTTACCCCCTCCCTTTCCTTTGTTGACTTGAGCTATAACTATATCTTGGCATTTTTCCAAATTGCTCAATGCCTCCCTGTATCTCTTGGGTATAGTACATTGCTTTTTGCCTGCAAGGGAAAACTAGCCAGTTTTGATATTAAAGCATTATTCAAAAATATTCTGGTGGAAGGAGCATTACAGGCAGTCAGAAGTGTGATAGAAAACATTGAAGACAGCATTCTTCCAGTAGCAAGAGAGGATTGCATGGAACTGGTTTCTTTGTACAGTGGACCCCCGATTTGAGTACGCATCAATTTGAGTATTTTCGATTTGAGTACGCTCGTCCATAGGCTCCTATTGACTCGACTTGAGTATGCCAGCCAGCTTGTTTGAGGACAAGGTCATGAGCTACTTTAAGTCATTCATAGCAAACAGGCAGAAGCAACAGAAAATTGATGCTTATTTCAAGCCCTCAAGTCCCCAACCCTCTACCTCTTCCATGTCATTGGCTGTGGGCCTAAGAACGCCTAGCACTGATGAGTTACCAGACATCATCATGGAAGGAGACTCTCCCTCCAAGCAATAATTCCTCCCCTCCATTCCTCATCTGGAACTTCCAGCACATCAAGCAAGACTCCTACAGGATTATTCTATTTTGTCTATATTGTACGGTATTTTGTATTCTATTCTGTCTATTTTTAATACAATTACTAAATTTCGTAGGCCAATTTCTATAGAAAAAGTAGGGGTGGGGTGAAATTTTTGGGTTTTGGAACGAATTAATTAATTCCCATAGGTTATTAAGTTCGATTTGAGTACATTTTGAATTGAGTACGCCATGCTGGAATGGATTACGTACTCAAATCGGGGGTCCACTGTATGTGAAATTTGCTGTATTTACATTTCAAGGTGAAGAGTGTAGGCAACACAGTGGCCTGGCCAAGGGCTCACCACTCAGTGCTGTCATGCTAGTCTCCATATGGAAACCTTGAAGATGGACAGATTTATTAGGATAATGGGAAGAGGTGCAGCTTGGGTTTAGATACATGCATTGTTCCAGAGAACATGGACATTAACAATAAGTTGAGAATGTTGAATGATGTGAATGGTCATATACAGTTTATAGTGAAAGAAAAGAATGGAAAAATGGCCTTTTTAGACAATGATTTGGAGATTCGGTGAGTGCAAAATTTTCAGTCTATAGGAAGACTACAAACAAAGACGACTTTGTTCATTATTTGTCTATTTATAGTGAAAGGACTAAGACAAGTGTGTTGATTGGACTCTACCTGAGAGCTATTAGAATATGTAGTGAAGAGTATCTGGCGAATGAATTTGAATACATCAGGGAAGCGTTTGGAAAGTTAGTTTAACTATTAATCCTTTGGGATAACCTGAGGAAAAAAGCAATTAGTGTATCAGAATGGCATGGATGTAAGATTAAAAATAATCTAGGCATTTCAGTAAGGGGGGTCCAAAGAAAAAAGGCACCCCCTAAAATAAAAAGGGCACAGTACAGTACTAAAAATTTTCTTAAAACAGACCATCAATGAGCAAGTGTAAAATCAATTATATTGTTTTATTAGATCAGTCTCATTCAAATATGATACAAAATAAAAATCTAATATGGGTACAACAATTATCAGAGGAAATTTTACAAAACAATTACAAATGTCTTGCCAATTAAAAGAACTATCCAGTCCCATAGCAAGGACTTCCAAAGGGGAGCGGGGGTCAAAATTGAATAGAAAGGTGGACCTTTTGGAGCAATGACCTAGTCACTGCAGAGGGAGCTCGGAGTAGTTCAGAGAAGTTTGTGAAGTTTCAAAAGAAAATGCAAAAAAATTAGTATTTATTTACTAAATGATGTTATATACAGGTATACCCCATTATTCATAGCTTCACTTATACATAATATATTTTTTGACACCTAATACCACTATTCGCAAACCCAGCTCCGCTATTCACAATGCCAGATAAGAGAAAAAATACTTTGGCACAGTCTTTGTGGCGAGATGTGAGGAAGGAAGTCATTGGTGAAGGTGAGAGCAGTAGTGGTGAAGCTTTCAGTGCGAGTCAGGGGTGGTTTGAGGAAATAAAAGTACAGTACAGGTATGTTTATTCTTTTATTGATGTTATTCATAACTTACTATGTTAATACAGGGTCTGTATTTATGTTTTATACTTGCTTTTATGTATTGTATGGCAACGTATCCAAACATGTTACCTTCTGAAAAATGGCCACTGGAACGCATCCCCCCCCGTAAAACATGTATTTATATGGGAAAAAATTATTCATTATCCGCAATTTCACTATTCATAATGAATGAGGAACATAACTTGCAAAAACCAGGGTATACCTGTATTATAATATCATAAGTTACAAAAGTTACAAAAATGGACCTTTCCTGTCAAACACCCTCCCCCACTACAGGCCTACTATCAGAATGAGATGAAGATAAAAATAGTGATATGGTTGCACCAGAACTAAGGGCACCTATGAAAAACCACCAACTACAAATTTGCAAGTACAATGTATACGGATAAAGACTCAAAATAGAATTTTAATAAAATCAAATAACCATGATCTATTTACAAAAACAAAATTTGTTTTCAGAGGCATACACATCATTCAAATAGAGCACTTGCAATAAATTGGGGGAGTTCCAGACATCACCAACCCATCCCCTCTAGATACGCCCTTGAGTAGTATGTAACAGTTTTACATTCGAGAGGAGCCCACATTATCAATAAATTCATAAGAGGAGCAAGAGTTTATATACCAATTCTTCTGAGATGAAGATAGGTGATATGGTGGGGACCAAACAAAATAAGTGTATTAATGAATGTAATATATTTTACAAGATTTCATGTAATGGCTGTTCTACCATTTATTATGGGGAGTCAGGTGCAGCTTACCCAAAAGACTATATGAACAGAGTAGACATGCATTTACATCAAACATCTAACTCACTTGTCTTGCACGCAGGTAGGTACAGACACCTGCCAAACTGGCAAGAAGTTAAGATCATTCATAAAAGACTAGATAAGGGGATGAGGAAAGCAACTGAAGCTGCTTATATAACATCAGGAAATGTGGTAAATCAGAGAGAGGGATGTGTGAGTTTAGCCAAAATAACGAAAAATTATGAAGTTAGCAGAAAGGGGCAGGGCCAAGGAGCATCAATGGTAACCAGCCAATCAGGTGAAGCCTTGAGTGTTCATCCAGTAGGTTTGGAAAAGATCATCTACATTTGAATATTGTGTGCTTAACTCGTGTTGTCATTCTGTGTGAGCAAGGCTTTGTGCCAAAATGTAATGGAATATAACTCCATCTCTTATCTGTGTATTTTTCTACCATCCTTAAACTGCTCATTTGGCTATATGGATAATACACACACACACCCCACACACACACACACACACATATATATATATATATATGAAAATTATTTCAGGAAAGTAATACATGAAAAATATTTATGATGAATAAAACCACGAAGGAAAAGAAACACAGAGTGGTGTTCAAGTGCTTTCATCTAATGACATCTTCAGGAACACTGGAGTGAATAGAGAGTTCAAGACTATGTTACAAATATATATATATATATATATATATAATATATATATATATAGTAAGTATAGAAATAAAAATTGTGGGAGGAGCATACACATTTGTAAGGAAAACTAAATTTTAGCATTTTGCCCGAAATTCAACATAAGCTCAAATGGCTTGTATATAGCCAATTTTTTATAGTTATTGTCTGAATGATACATAGGTCACAAAAGAATAAAGAAATAAAAATAAATATAAATTGGGAAAAAATCACAAAATGATGCCTAAATGATATATAAAGAAATATAAGAATATATATATATATATATATATACAGTGAGGCCTTGCATAACGAACGCCTTAAATAGCGAATTTTTCCTTGACGAATTACCTCCATAAGGCTCCATTGATTTGAATAATGATTTTACCTTGCAGAATGAATTTGGTAACAAAAAACGTAATAACACCTTTTCTGTTCAGTTGGAGGTTGATAGCTGTCGTGAGCAGTTGTGTACAATTGCTATCAATTTTTTTTTTAATTTTGCTTTACAGTGATTTATCATTATAATATCATTAATTAATATAGTGAATAAATAATAATTAATGCTTTTAAGCATTATTAGTGCTAAATAAAGTTAATTACAGTGCACATAAAAAAGATAAAAACCTTTAAAAAATGGGTGAACAAGTGCAAAAAGGGTCAAAATTTGGGCTCTAGAATGAATGACTGAAAATCCCATTGAACTAATGCATTGCATAACGAATTTTTCAGTTAATGAATGACCTTCTGGAACGAATTAAATTCGTTATGCAAGGCCTCACTATGTATATATATATATATATATATATATATATATATATATATATATATATATATATATATACAGGGCGTCCCAAAAAAATGTATACACACTTTAACAGCTGATAGCTCAATTGATGTTTCTTTCTTTCCAAGTTAAACCCATTAGAATTAATAATGGCAGTCAGACTAAGCTTTGAACAAAGGAAATTCATTCTAAAATGCTACTGGAAGTGTGAAAACGCAGTTGAAGTGCAAAGACAGTTTAGGAGGGAGTTTTAAACAGATCCACCAATGCGACTTACCATCACTCGAATTAGAGATAAGTTTGAAGCCGATAGAACTGTTCAGAATGTCCACAAGAAGCGTTCCGGAAGACCACGGACATCGACAAGCCCCATAAAGCAAGAAAGAGTACTGGAAACGTATCACCAAAGTCCAAGAAAATCTGTGCGGCAAGCGAGTCGTGAGGTAGGAATTTCAGAATCATCTGTCCAACGCATTTTGAAGCACTGTCAATGGAAAAGTTACATTCCAAGATTAGTCCATGCTATTAATGAAGATGATCCGGACCGAAGAGTGGAGTATTGCGAGTGGTACTTGGCACGATGTGGATGTGGATGTGGATTGGACGAAGGGGTTTCGTAGAATACCCTTCGCGTTCACCAGACCTCACACCACTAGACTTTTTTTTATGGGGATACTTAAAAGACAAAGTCTACGCTATAAAACCTGCAACAGTCGCTGAATTGAGAGCAGCCATTGAACGAGAATGCACACAAATACCAAATGAAATGTTTCGTGATGTTTGCGATTCCATTGCTTCACGTTATCAGCAGTGCCTGGACCAGAACGGACGTCAGTTTGAAAACAGGCATTGACAAAACAATTAAATAATGTCTAAAGATTCTATTACATTTTGAAAATGAAATGTATTTTAATAAACACTGCCTTTATAAGTATTTAAAGTGTGTATACATTTTTTTGGGACGCCCTGTATATATGAGAAACAAACATACAACAATAAATTGAAAAATAAAATTGTAAAAGCATACAAATTTATAAGGGGGAAAAAAAAAAAATTACCAAAGGTTTAGCAACCTGCCCTTCTTGTTTAAATCCATTCTGAAGGAATTCAGAACAACAGGATCGAGTTGAAACAGACCTTTACTCATGATATAGTTATTTGTAAGTTGAATTATAACAGACTCAAGAATATTTCTATTAACAATGTTGCTAGAGTGAAACAAAACTGAAGCATTATTCCAATCAATACAATGAGATAACTCTGACAAATGGACAAAAAGAGCAGTGGACAGCTGTCCCATTCTAACGGAATATTGTTATAATATAATGTTATAATGTTTCAGACCAACAAAGACCCTAGGATCCACACATGGCTGGTCTACCTAATTGCGTTCATAATTGTGTATTCTGTATGTCCTCCGTGGCAGAGGAAGGGACCTACAATTTTACGTGGGTCTCGAACCACAAGAACATAAGAAATTTATGTAAAAACTGCCTGTACATTGGCAACGACCAATTTTTACGAAACTAAATAATTATCAATTTAAAACTAATTAATTATTGATTTAAAACTAAAGATAGAATCTCTGGATCCAGAGGATTAAGTCATAATAAACTACTATCCACAAATATGTTACACTCTATATCTATTTATAACCAACATGCAAATATATCAGATCCAAAGGATCCAGTCAATTTCATTACGATATCCATCCAACCAAAAATAAGTCACGATCCATATCAATTGCGGACCAAGTCAAAATTTACCACCATATACATTACAATATACATACTTAGGAGGAATAGTGTAGGTGTGGCTGTAAAGACTGTACAGTAATGTAGAAATGTGTGTGTACCTATTTTGGGTCTCCCATTTAAAGGTGTTTGTGGGGCATGTGAAGATCATGAGTTTTTCAATACCTCACAGTACTATGGGGGGCACCGCTCGGCAGAGGAATCTCTTTAAATGGGGTGTGTAAGGACAGAGAGTATCCCCTAACCCAAGATGCTGCCTCCCTATATCCCACAACACTTGTGTTGAGCTGTGGGATCTATCACCACAAAGCCTTAATTTTACTACCTTAAACTATACCCAATCTATCAACATATGCGTCTAATCAATTTTTAAACATGTTTATAGATGTGCTACTAATTACTTCTACCAGCAAACTATTCCAGCTATTTACTATTATGTGCGTAAAAAAAGTTTTCGGCAACTGCTGTCTTGAACCTTCTACTTGTCAACTTACACCCATTATTTCTAGTCCTATT
Organism: Bathynomus jamesi; assembly: GCA_023014485.1. Lineage (NCBI taxonomy): Eukaryota > Metazoa > Arthropoda > Malacostraca > Isopoda > Cirolanidae > Bathynomus > Bathynomus jamesi. Next base: position 111,340 of record JAJOZX010001934.1, read on the forward strand.
ATATTGAGATATTTCGAAAAAGCTATCTCTATCTAGGTTATCGAACCCATTCATAATTTTGAACACCTGGATTAGATCACCCCTTAGCCTCCGAGTCTCAAGTGTAGTCAATTTTAACTCCTTAAGCCTATCCTCGTACGACTTTGACCTAAGCGACGGAATCATCTTAGTTGCTCATCTTTGAATTCTTTCGATTTTGTCTATATCTTTGCGCATATGCCGATTCCAAAATTGGATCGCATACTCAAAATGGGGTCTAACTAATGATTTATAAAGAGGAACTATAATATCGCGTGATTTGTACTCAAAATTCCGAGCTATAAAACCTAACACTTTGTTCGCCTTATTGACCGCTGCTGTACTTTGTATCGCTACTTTTAAATCACCAGTGACTATAACTCCTAAATCTTTTTCCTGCTCTACGCTTGTTAACTCTTTCCCTGACATACTATACGCAAAATTACCATTACGCAAACCTATATACAAAATTTTGCACTTATCAACGTTAAATCTCATTTGCCATGTGACTGACCAATTAACAATTTTATTCAGATCTTCCTGGATTTTACCTCTATCTTCGTCATTAACTGCCCTACCACCCAGCTTCGTGTCATCCACAAACTTTGAAACTGTACTGACTAGGCCGACATCTAAATCGTTAATATATGTAAGAAAAAGTAAGGGGCCCAATACAGAACCCTGAGGAATGCCAGTCACTACATTAGCCAAACACGACTCCGCTCCATCAACGACTACCCTCTGTTTCCTACCTCGCAATCACTCTTCAAGCCAATTTATTACTACACCCGATTCCATGAGCCTTAGTTTTTTCAGAGTCTTTTGTGCGGCAAGGTGTCAAAAGCTTTTTGAAAATCTAAATACACTACATCAACCACCAATATCTATCGTAAACGTCAACTACGCTTTGGAAAAATTCTGAGAGATTAGTTAAGCAAGATTTGTTTCACCGAAAACCATGCTGTGTATTTCTAATTAGTTTATGCAGTTCTAAGTGTTCGACTATACGATCCCTAATTATTGATTCCAGTAGCTTACCTACAACAGACATTAAACTGATTGGCCTATAATTTCTCGCCGCACCTTTATCGCCTTTCTTAAAGATTGGTGTTACGTTTGCTAACTTGAAATTATCTGGTACGCACCCCTCAGATATAGACGCATTAAAAATCTTTGTTAGCGGCACAACAATGCTATCTTTTAATTCTTTTAGTTGTATAGGATATATGGAATCTGGCCGGCCCTGGTGATTTACGCGTTTTCATTTTATCAATATAGCGCATTACCTCCCCTTCACTGACCACTATATTACCCAAAATATTACCATTATCAAAAGGTATTATGTCTATGACCGTAGGGATATTTGTTACATCTTCTATAGTAAAAACTGACGTAAAAAATTCATTTAGCAAGGTAGCCATTTCCTTGTTTTCAGAAACTAGATCTCTGTTTACATTTTTCAAAAGCCCCAAGACGCTTTTTACTGGATTTCTATTATTGACGTATTGAAAGAATCGCTTGAGGTTTTCTTTACTATCACGAGCTACAGAGATTTCAAATTCGCGCATAGACTTTTTTATTACACTTTTCGCTTCACGTCTTAGAGATATGTAGTTGTTTCGTAACCACAAATTGTCTTTATCGCACTTATGTAGGCTATAAGCCCTATCTTACGCTTTCTAATGTCTCCTACTCTAGAAGTAAACCACAAGAGCTTGTTTACTTTCGCACGCTTAATTTTGTATGGTACACATTCCTCATTTATAGTCCTAAATACTGTTTTGAACGATTCCCACATTAGTTTTGCGTTGGAGTTCCCCATTACGTTTTCCCAATTGACGTGTGACAATTTATTTCGAAATTTACTGAAATCTGCGTGCTGGAAGTTAGGAATTTTAGTCGAGTTAGCTGGTTTTGAGTGACTTACTGAGAGGACAAACTCTACCATATTGTGGTCGCTATTGCTTAACGGTTCTATTACTTGAAGATCAGTAATTAGCCTATCATCCATAGTTATTACTAAATCTAAAATACTGTCCAACCTCATAGGTTCCCCAACCTTTTGAATAAGAAAGCTATCCTCGAGAAAATTAATTAAACAATTACCTTCCGCGTCTCCCTCAATTGTATCGTAATTTACGTTAGCGCAATTAAAGTCACCCATAACTAAAGCCTGCTCACTACCGATTATTCTCTTTAGTTCATGATATAACGCTTCGTCCGTATCAGCTGTTTGAGTAGGGGGCCTATATATAACTGCAACAAGTTTGAAATTGTTCAATTTAAGTTTTGCTATAGTCGAATCTATCAGTTCTGGAATTGTGTACTTTACTTCTATAACGTTCGCTATATTATATTTGATATACAACATAACACCACCTCCTCGCCTACCTATTCTGTTTTTAACAAAAAGTCTATAACCTTTAATTTGATACTCCCCTACAAAGTCACGAGTTTCAGTGTTAAGCCACGATTCATTTATCGCAATTATATCATAGTCTTTACAAGCAATTAAAGAAAAAAAAATTGTTTCTTTTATTTCGTAGGCTACGAGCATTTAAGGATAGAACCTTCAAATTGTTTGTAATTGTGACACCTTCCCGAGCGCAGTGGAAATTTATGGAATTTACGCTGGTGTGGTGGGATTCGGAGTAACCTAACGGCCGCACCACGAATAAGAATTTTCTCTTTTGTTTAAGAACTCCACGAAACCAGGCTGCTTACCTTGAAGGGTTGTTGGATCCAGGCTCGCTGCCCAGACCTCCGATTCCATGACTGCTGGCTCCTGCCACCAACAGTTTCTTACTTGCCAGAATAGCTTCCTTCTGTTAGTGGTTCACTATCTCCGGCATCCCCTTCCTAACAGAACTTAAAGTTCCCTTGGCCCAATAACGGTCTTCAGCCTCAGACAAATCCAGCCTGACTTTAGTTTCCTCTGTTATGTTCTTTATTTTCTCTTGTCAAATTACCATCTTAAACTATATTTTTTATTATTTATATTTCCATACATGCGCCAATTGGTTCCCTCCACTTCTCAAAACTAGAGTTTTGACACACACGCCGACACTTTTAAACCTCAGAAGCGTCTCTTTTACTAAATTTGTTTATTCTTCTTTTCATTTGTTTGTTTATTTGTTAAAATGTTAACAATTTAGTACTTTATTATTCATTTACTAACAGGGTTTAACAAGCAACTGTCCAACTCTCACTCTTTTTCCCATACTAATTTAATAAAACTGTTTTATTCCTCATTCCTTGTTTACAAGTTTAACATTTCTTTATATAACTTATTGTTTAGTCTTTTCATTCATTAAAATATTAACATTAACATATCTTATAACATTATTTCTTTATTTATTTGTTTGCTAATATTAATAACACTGGGCAACACGTATTTTATTGAATGATATCTGACACTTGATTCTAGGTAATTTGGGTGCGCTGAATACGAATTTCAACTCGGTTTGGCTCTATCAGGTCCTGATTCTTGTCGACAGCCTATGTGCCATTTTCCAGATTTTTCAAATTAGGACTAAAAAATTAAGTCATGTGTTAAATTTTTTTTTCAAGTTTCATGAATACAAGCAGTTCAAACTACAGTAAAATTACATTATAACGATAGAAATGACTTAAAATAAAAAAACAAACAGATATGAAGCTTTCACTGTGGCAAAAATTTTATTTTGTAAGACTTTCTAGCGTATTTGCTTGTTGATGGCAGGTCTCTTTTCAAGCACCAGCAGTAATCAGCCATCATGTGGGAATCCCAGCGGCCTTGGTACCGTTCCTCCATAATTTTGATATCTTGGTGGAATCTCTCCCCTTGTTCGTCACTTACATCACCTAAATTACTTGGAAATTGGTCAAGATGGCTATTCAAAAAATGCATTTTTATGCTCATATTGCAACCTAACTCTTTGTAGTCCCTTAAAAGTTTTTTTACAATTTCTTCGTAGTTATCTGCCCTAGAATTGCCTAAAAAGTTTTCTATCAAGTCCACGAATGAGAACCAGCCATTTTTTTCGCGTTCATTCATGACATTAGGAAAATTGCTGTCTTTAATCATTGTTCTTATTTGTGGACCGTCGAAAATTCCCGCCTTGATTTTTTCATAACTTAAACTTGGAAATTTTGAAGTTATGTATTTGAAACACTCGCCGTTCGTATCTAAAGCTTTTACATATTGTTTAATGAGGCCTAGTTTTATATGCAGAGGAGGAAATATGATTTTATCTCTGCTCACTAAAGGTGGATTAATTACATTTTTTTCTCCGACAGTAAGTGATGTTCGTGCTGGCCAGATTTGTTTGAAATAATGTTCTTCCTTGGCTCTGCTGTCCCATAAGCAAAGGAAGCAGGGATATTTAGTATACCCTCCTTGTTGTCCTAGCAGAAAATTAACCATTTTCAAGTCAACACATATGATCCACTCGTGCTCCCTATATTTGATAAGATTTAAAACCTTTTCTATATGTTCATACTTTTCTTTTAATTTTGTTGAGTGCCCAATCGGTATCGAGCCGTATAGATTGCCATTATGCAACAACACACACTTAAGACTTCTTTTCGAACTGTCTAAAAACAAGCACCAATCATTTGCATCATAAGACTCAACCCCCATCTTCTTTAACAAACCAACTATGTCGCAGCAATATACTAAACTATCCTCTGTTCTAAAATATTTAACAAGTTCTTCTTCTCTTTTTCTGTAAAATGAAATGTATGTGTTTGAAGTAAGCAAGTTTTTCTCTTTAAGTCTTGAAGCTAAAATTTCCGCAGCCTTTTTTGGCAAATTTAGATCCCTTACAAGATCATTCAACTCGGCCTGGTTAAACTTTTGCGGATCGTTTTGACTTTCAAATACGCTGGGGTCAAAATCGGTGTCTGACTCCTCAAAGTGCATAACAATATTTTCAGGAACATCTTCAACTAATTCTTGAGTTGGCAGACCCTTAAATTTTGGAATGGTGATCTCATTTGAATGTAGCACATGTCGTATCGCGGTGTCGAAATTTGGGTACTCGATACAATGTTTATTTTTCTTAGTGAAGCCCGAAGTCTTGACAAAGCAAAGGTAGCAATCGGTCTCGTGGTTAGTAGGCTCTCGCCACACCTGATATGGAAAAAAATTGTAAAGCGTTAACAAAAGCGACGAGAGACTTGTTTTTATGAATTTTATCAAAAGTTATCACCCAAACATTTAACATTTCTATGTGTTTCAACCTTATGCAATATTTGAGATTCTTATAAACATTTTCTGTAAATTTTTGTTTATGTACCTAAGTTACAATTACATTTAGGTAAGTTACAGTATACTAGTGATTAAATTACGTAGTTTTATGAAATCATAAACTTACCATCGGAACTCCAAAAGGTATTTTTGAATCCGAACCCTTCGTCCAATGTCGCAGTCTTTCAATGCATATAGTGCAGGCTTTATGTGGAGCCCACGATTTATCTTGGTCCCCCAGTTTTATGCCAAAATAAGCTAAGTAAGCTCTTTTTACGAAGTCAGTTATATTTGCTCGTTGATGTGGAAGTGTAAAATTTACACATATATAACAGAAGGAATCAGGGTTGTTTTTGCATTTGAACTTTCTAGTGCTTGATGACATATTGCTTGATTGTTCTGCCAATTTGTAAAGGTATTTAAAGCCCTTAATTAATATAAATTTAAGAAAATCTGAAATATAAACACAAAAATTAGTTTAAATAGGTACTTATTATGAAATAGGTACTTACAATCTATGAAATTAAACTAGAAACACGGATGAGTAGGTACAATATAAATTACGTCTAATTAAATCAACTATATTAAATCACGATGACAAAATTACTCACTAAATCATATGCCAATTCAAAATTATGTTAATGCCCAAACTTAATTAACTAACTCAACTGACTGACTGACTGACTGACTGATTGAATTGAATGATTAACTCTGGAAACGAGTCGCTTTTATATATTTTAGTTGTCCCTCTAGAATACTCTACAGAGAACAGGAACGCTCGAGAAAATTTTAGAATTCTATGATATTTTTAGCTTAATTTACTAATATTAAAATGGGTTAAAAATGACAAACTTAAAAATATTTTTAGGGTGTTACATATAAAAATATACATAATACAACAATACCATAACAATAGGTACAAATACCTAGATAAAAACCTACTTGCATAATGTGTAACTGCAAAAAGACAGCGAGTATTGAGAAAAAAACCTTTTTATGAATACGACGAAAGAGGAGGAGTGTTGAGCAAAATCAGGACCTGATAGAGCAAAACCGAGTAAAAATTCGTGCTCAGCGCACCCAAATTACCTAGAACTAACTGTCAAATCTAATTCAATAGAAAAAAATTTGAAATTTGTTCCCCAGTGTAATTTAGTACTTAATGTTTATTATTTATTATCTTAATGCTTAATAGTTTACTACTATCTTTCTAATTTCTTATAACAGTTATCATTCTTATTCATTATTTGTTTGCTGGAAAGAGAGAGAGAACCATTAAAATCCTTTCTATAACAAATATTTCATTCAAAAATCAAAGAAATTTAATATATAAATAATAATAATCAAGGCCAGGGGGAAAGGGCTGAGAACTAAAAGGGGAAAGGGCTCACCCTCCACATCTTCCCCCCCCCCCAAGCTCCTTTCCACCTGTCTTGCCATATAGCCTACACACCTACTATATTACCCTAATATGGTTCTCTCTTCCTTTCCTTACAATTTTTATACCAAAATATTTATTAACAAATTATTTATATAGATGCCCTTTTTTTTTTCGAAAAATAATTTTTTCCATTTTCAAATATGTATGTGTATATATATATATATATTCCCCCGCAAGGGGGTTCTAAGCTCGTGCTCTTGAGTGCTCTTTGTGCTCGTTTGTACGTGCTTGTTCCTGGAGGTTTCACGTGCGCCCTCCCGGCCCTAGCACCCAAGGATGATGGGGCTCGACCCTGCAGTCCTTGGTCTTTTTCCACTTTGACTGTCCCCTCTACCCTTTCTTTTTCCTCTGTCTTTCCTCTCACTTTTTCTTTGTTTTTCCGCTGAGATATGCCCTTTAAATAGAGGCGAATCGGTTCTTCCTGAACTTAAAAAAAAAATATATATATATATATATTTTTTTTTTTTTTTTTTTACAAAAAATAATTTTTTCAATTTTAAATCTTTTAAATCATTAATTACATACATGGCTATCATAAGAATAACATATTTACAAATTTACTTTATAAATCATTCATTTATTTATTTAAATTATAATCCAGTTATTTAATAATCTTTATATTTAACAAATACAGTAAACATTCAAACATTCAATATTTAGGACTAACAGCTGGCTAACAATTACTTTCTCTTTAATAATTTACGTTATACTAAAAAATACCTATAATTTCATTTTTTAATCTATATTTACAATAGTTATTTACAATAGTTATTTACAATAGTTATTTACAATACCAGGAATGAGGTTGAAACCTGCAAAGCGGCAAATCACAAGAGGCAGGGATCAGCAGGTCTGGGAACTCACCCAGGCACCTTCCTCCTCCAAGCACAGCCCAGCTTCTGGCCTCAAAATGTAGGCTGCCACCTGGTTGAATTTCCAACCACTCACTCTTTCACACATCATACAATACTACTATTTATTTTTATTTTTTTCCCTACAGAACACTACACCAATACTTTATACTACATTACCATCACCACTCCCTAAACACTGTTGCACTTTCTCTATCATTCTAACCCATCTACTTTTAATATCTTCTCTAATACTACTTGTTAATTCTACATCTAAGCTTTTATTCAACACATTTTCTTCTATCTCAAGCAATAACATTCTCACTTCTTCACAAAAATCAATCATATTCATTCTCTTCCTCATTCTTTCATTTATACTTCCTTCACCTCTATCTACTCCCCATTCATCCCTCACACTTTCCATTAAGGTCACAATACTTTGCTCAGTTACACTCCTTTCTCTCTCACATACATTTTCCCTTTCCCTCTCAAGAATTGTAAATCCCACACTCTTAATGCCCCCTCCCTGACACAATCTTTCCACTTCTGAGTGAAGATGATTTCCCTTCTTCTCCTCTTCTCCTCCACCCTCGGAAAATCCCAGAAAAGAAAGGCCCTCAAGGTCTGAGACCCCAAAACCCTCAAACGAGAATTCCCCGGATGGACCAGGCTGGCACCATGAACCACCAAAGTCCCGAACATCCCATTCTAACTCTGCCTCACCCGCGGCTGTTCCAGAGTCCAACTGGGAATCCTTCAGCTCATATACTTCACCTATCTGCCTGGCTTTCTCACCTTTCATTCCCTTTCTTCTCACCTTTTTCTTCCTTTTTGCCCGCTTTGACAAAATCAAGAACTCCAGATCTGCATCCATCCATTCATCCTGGATTCCCATCATGTTCTTGGTTTCTAGCGCTTTCTTTTGTTCCATCCTCTCACACATATCATACATTGGGTGACATACGATGTACTCTGGAGGTATTCGCCATTTGCGCAACTGCCGATGATGTGCTCTTACTTCTTCACACTGTCCATTCTCTTGCTCCCTCTCAATCACATACGTTACCCCATTCTCCCATACCTTTTTCACCACAAATGGACCCTCAAACTTTTGCGCCAACTTATACTCATTCCTTCTTCCAGCCTCATGCACCTCTTTCAAAACAAGCTCACCAACACCAAATGACCGAAAATGCACACCAGCCTCTCTCCATCTATCACATGTATTCTCATTTAATCGTATATCCTTTTGCACAAACCTTCCAAATGTAGACACATACCTTCTTGGGGAAGTTTGAATGGCTGAGTGGTATGTCGAATTGTAGCACCAGGCAATTCTTGCCAACTCAGCATCCCACTCAGCCCCTTCCTCAGTACATACACGCAGCATTTCACTTATCGTTTTCACCGTTCGCTCAGCCAAACCATTCGAAGCAGACATATACGGAGTTATTCTAACATGCTCTATCCCATTCTCACTCAACATTCTCTCAAAACTAGCACCCCTAAACTCAGGCCCATTATCTGTTAAACACTTACGCGGCCTTCCAAGCATCATTGGCAACATACTATCTCTCATCACTCTCGCAACATGCTCACTTGTTTTATTCTCTAACGCAGCAACATACACAAACTTACTCTTGTGATCGACCCCTACTAATATTCCAACTTTCCCTCTACTCGTTCTCGGCATACTCACAATATCAACCACCACAAGCTCCCACGGTTCTTTCACTTCAATCTTTCGCACTGGGGGGTGGCTATGCTGGGACTGGTATTTTCGCTTTTGGCAACTCTCACAAGTAGTTGCCACTTCTGCAACAACCAGTCCCAGCCTAGGGTGGAAAACCATTCCTTTCATCAATTCCCATAACTTGTTTTTTCTCACATACCCATACATCCTATGTGTAATAATCACCAATCCTACCATACCCTCAAATGTCATCACTGGCACACTCTCTGTCTAACCCACCTTATTTACCCTCATATAATATAGCACTCCCATCCATACAGCCAACTTTTTCGCATACCTTTTATACTCTTCCACCTCTTTTGACCACTCTCTCACATCTATACCATTATACACATATTCTCTCAACTTGCATATCACCTCATCTCCCTCTTGCATATCACCTCATCTCCCTCTTGCATATCTAAAATATCTTCATCTCTCAACACTTCACACTGGTCTTCCACCTCTAACTCAATTGCTCCACTAACACAGCATCTATACCTATGCTCGGAAACATTCCCATACTGACCACATGCTCTCCTTCTCTCATTACTGAGCCCTGACCAACATCCACACTCAAGTTCATATTCTCAAGAAAATCAATCCCCAGTAGAAAATCCCAGGGCATTGATTCCCCTTTCAAGACTATGAACTTGTGCTCCCATACCTCTTTACATGCACCTAATCCCACCCTCAACTGCACAGCTTCATGTGACGCGACTGTTCCCCCTCCGATACCACGTATTCTCACACCCACTCTTTCTCGGGATACAGGCACAGGTCTCTTCAATAGGACCTTCTGGAACCCTTACAGGAACCACAGAAGGGCTGAGCTCTACCTCATCCACACAGTCACGTATCATCCATGGCCCCTCTAACATACCTACTTCCATACAACCTTCTCCCTCTGACTCTCTCTGTGCAGCTCTAACTTCATCCAAAACCCTTTCCAAATTTTCACCTGGCACTATGCTTTTATACCTCTTCCTTTCACTCACCCAATTGTAATGTACACCACTAATACATTGCAAATGCAAAATCAGGGCTCCTTTCTCCTCGATCCTTTCATCTTTATACACAATCGGACAATCATTACCATAATGCACATACACTTCAACACTAAACAATGAGCTGACGACCATGAGGACCTCTTGAAAAGGAAAAATACCCGGGCTCCCCATGGCTTTCAGCTCACGTACATAATTGCGGACCTTACAAACACCCATCCTTTCTGGTTTCTTAATTGCTTCATTCATAACCAAGGTCCGCAATTCATTCACACTCCCTGGTATTCTCATTTTTAACCCATCCAATTTCAAATCTTTCAACCCATACCATACACTTTCAAACAAACTGTCGCCACCCCCCCTACTTCATGCAACTTTACTATTCCCACTGGCAAATACTCAGGGTCAACCACCTCTTCTCACACCTTTCATTCACCCCAGGTATTCTTGACATAAGGTCAGCCATACAATTCCTCTCCCCTGGCACATACTCAATCTTATAATCAAACTCACTCAACTCTCAAAGTTCTAGCAATTCTTCCATCCACAACTTTCATTCTCTCCATATATACCAAGGGCTGATGATCAGTCTTTAAAATAAATTCATTCCATACAAAAATGACTTGAAAGCTTTCACACAAAACCTCATTGCCGCAAGTTCTCTCTCAATTGTACTGTACTTTCGCTCTGCCTTACTGAATGCTTTAGATACATACCCAATTACTCTCCCCCCTTCCTGTCCTTCCTCTCCCTGCAACTGGCACAAGCACCCACCCATACAAAATCCACTCGCATCTGTATACAATTCTAGCAAACTCGCTCCTTCACTCAGGTCCGGATAGCCAACTCCACATCTTTTGCTGCTTCCACTCTCAATTGCTCAAATGCTTCATTCATCTTCTCCGTCCACACCAACTGAGTACTACCTTTCATTCCAGTCCTTCGGTCAGGGTTTCGAAATCCCAGAGCAGCCCGCTATAAATTTCCTCTGAAACTCTACAAGTCCCAGAAAAGATTTAAGTTCACGAACTGTCCGAGGTTTCGGGAACTCCCTGACTTTTTCCATATACTCCCCACTCTTTCGTATAACTCGAACTCACCTTGTGCCCCAGAAATGCCACACTTTCCCTGAACCACTCACACTTACTTGGTTTCACTCGTAGTCCGACTTCATCCCACATTGCAGTACCTCTCTCATTATCTTCAGGTGCTCCTCAAACGTCTCTGTCATAATCAAAATGTCATCTATAAAACAGATGACATTTACCCTTGCAAACTTACCAAGAACACAATTCATTGCTCTCTGAAATGCAGCAGGTGCAGCTGTAAGTCCGAACGACAGAGCACGGAACATATAATGATTCCTGGCTGTGGAGAAAGCAGTTATGGGACGAGACTCTGGCTCAACTGGCATCTGGTAATATCCCCTCAATAGGTCCAATTTACTAAACACCCTCTTTCCATGCAAAGAGTATACACTTTCATTTATCAAGCACATCGGAAACCTGTCTTTCACTGTCCTTTCGTTCACCATTCGATAGTTCACACACAAGCGAATCCTTCCATCAGGTTTCCGCACAGGCACTATTCTACGGACTTGTGCTCTGTTCAATCACTCCCATTCTCTCTAATTCCTCACACTGCTCTTCTATCTCATTCATTACTGGTGGGGAGAAGCGTCTTGGCCTTTGGTAGATTGGAGTCTCATCCGTTAACTGGATCCTGAAGGGAGGTAGTTTTGTTAAACGGAGGTCATCATCTCCTCGGGCCAATATGCTCCTTTTCTCCCCTGCCAACTGCCACACCTGCATTCGCTCACTCTCACTCAACTGTTTGCCAACAATCACCTCCTTTCTGATTTGTTCAGTCATCCATTCCTCCCCACATTCTTGCCCTCATTCATCCATTTGTATTCCATTTTCTCCCTCCTCACATAATTCCTCAATCACTGTATACGCTCTCCCTATCACATCCCCCTCATTTATTCTCTTTCGCCATGCACCCCCATCTTCCCTAGCTTGCACACAAATCCATGGGTTACTCTCATCAATTATACCATCATACACATGCCCAACTCTTTTCACTTTATAGGATGCATCCATACCATTCACAAAAATCATGCTTCCCTGCCTTTTTTTCTATTATCCACTCACTGGCCACTCAACATGCACCAATGCTGGGGTTCCTTTTTCCAGATTTACACTCTCAGATGCTCTCACCTCATACCCTTTTATTACCCTCATCCAATCCGATTTACTTCTCCCCACATAGAATTCACACTTACCCAACTCATTCTTCCACTCAATCATACGTCTAGCAGGATGGATCACCAATCGGTTCTTTTTCAAAAACTCATACCCCAGAATCATGTCATACTTTTCACTCTCCTTATCAACCACATAAAGCACACATTCTTCCATTTCACACCCCATCACTTTCACTTTAATCTGCACCTCTCCCAACACTCGTACTGGGATGTTCCCAACCCCTTTAATTTCCCCAGTTACTCCCCAATTCACTCTTCCTAATTCATTCTCTTTACACAAACATCCAATTCCTTGCTTACTTATTAAATTAGGTGAACATCCCGTGTCCACTAATGCCCTCCATACACTCCCTCCCCATTCAACAGGAATAGCCATACACTCTGCCTTTTTCTCACTCGCTCTCACTTCCTTATTCACTTGACACCATCCTGCTAATGCCTCAAATACACATTCATCACTCAGAGAAGCAGGGACCCCAACCCCAATGAGAGGCCCCTGCCCTATGCGTTTCCCGTACTGGGACCAGCCTCGCCATTTCCAGTGACAGCACTCCCTTGAGGGCCCTGCCTCTGAGGTTGAGGAGCTGGCATGGCTGACACTGGCCGATTTCCTGCATGAGAGACAGGACTCCCTCCCCGGTGCCGGAGCACCCTGCTGTTGGGCTTGACAGAACCGGGCAATATGCCCAAAGTTCCCACATGCCCTACATTCATACCCAGGTGTTCTGCATTCATACGCCATGTGTCCCATCTGCCCACATGCAAAACACGCACCCACTCTTCTTCTACAGGTCTCTATACTATGTCCCCCTCTACCGCAATATGCACACCCTCTCACATTCCCCATATTCCCTCCATTCACTGGCCCTCTTTGCTCATTCATTGTTGACTGGCCTTGAAGCCCTTGCCTTCTATACGTTTGCCCCAGCATCGGACCATTCATTCTGGGACCCGATGTGGGAGGAGGCCCTGGTTGTTGCATGGCCGACCCTCCATACACCCTTGTGAATTCGTTCACAAAGTTAGCCAGCATTTCCATTGGGTTTTGGGCCATGGATGCTTGGCTAACTGGAGGGTGACCTGGCCTAGTATTTCTTAATGCGTCCGCATAACTAGGAAACACAGGTACTTGTTCCTCCCTCATCGCTGTCCCCATTCGCACATCTGCTTCCCTATTACCCAATCCACTCTCATACACTCGGTCCTCTAACAATTCCAAGATTTCATGCCACTTCAAACGTGTCCCTCTCACTCTTACACACTCTTTCCTCTTAACATTCAAAAACTCTCTCACACTCTCAGGTACTGTCTCAATCAACTTTCTTACCAACCTTTTATTCTCATCTATCCCATCATCTCCAAATTTCTTTCTCGCCAAAGTTTCAAGTCTATATGCATACAAATCAATACTCTCCCCCTTCTGCATCCTTGCTCTCTCAAAATCATCCTTCTTTCGATATTTCACACCCCCTCTTATTCTTAACACTTGCTCCACCAATCTCTCCCTTAACACCTCATACTTCACAGGCACTCCTGAATTTACAACAACATTGTAAAACTCTAGCAACCTACCTTCCAAACAGTCACCCATCTCTTTCACCCAATACTCAGGAGCGTCTGGATACTTGCTCTTACAATAACGTTCATACTCTTTCAAAAACTCTTGTACATCTCTCCCACTATAAACATTAAATTTTGCAACCTTCGGAATCTCCCTAATTAAGATTCCCTTATGCACTCTTACACCCTCACTCGTATCACTCTCAGTTTCAGTCTCACTCTCATACATACTGTCCTCAATGCTGGAATAGAGGGAGTCATCTGCGCTAACGCAGCGTTGAACCTTCCGAGAAGCCCTCTTACCAGATGCCCTCCGAGCCCCCTTCATTCCCGCCTTGCCCCTCTTAGCCTGCCCTTCCATCCTCTTACCTTTCTCCCTCTGATCCTCACCCTCAAGCTTCTTCTTACCCTCCTTAGGGGTGGAATGCACCATCACCTTGTAAGGTCTTTCTTCTTTCCCCTCACTCACGCTTTCACTCCCTTCTCCTTCCAGGCCCCCTACTGCTACATCCTTTAGATGTGCCCCTTTCTTACTACCAACACCCTTACTATTTTCCCCTTCAAAACCCCCTTCCCTTCCTTTTTCACTTTCCCATCAAGCTTGCCCTCCAACTCACTCATTCTCTTAACCATTGCCTTTAACCCATCATCCATCTCTTTCTTACTCAATCATCTTTCTTCCATCTCTTGACGACAAACTACTAATTCTTTACTCTGTTCCTCTAATCTACTTGCAATTTCCCCAAAACATTCTCTAATTCTGCCTTCTGTAACTCTAACTGATGGTTCCTAGCCTTTTCTACCTCTAATGCCTCCTCTATCTCCCTCAACCTCCTTTCTAACTCCTCCTTGGTAGGCATCTCTAAAGATGCTACCCTACTTCACTTCTACTCTATTACTACTACACCCAACCTACAACTACTCTTTCACTCTTCTTCTATACAACCCAACCAGGAAACAACCCACTTTTCTGAGTGGAAGTCCCTGTTCGGGCGCCACTTATTTTATGTGGTGGGATTCGGAGTAACCTAACGGCCGCACCACGAATAAGAATTTTTCTTTTGTTTAAGAACTCCACGAAACCAGGCTGCTTACCTTGAAGGGTTGTTGGATCCAGGCTCGCTGCCCAGACCTCCGATTCCACGACTGCTGGCTCCTGCCACCAACAGTTTCTTACTTGCCAGAATAGCTTCCTTCTGTTAGTGGTTCACTATCTCCGGCATCCCCTTCCTAACAGAACTTAAAGTTCCCTTGGCCCAATAACGGTCTTCAGCCTCAGACAAATCCAGCCTGACTTTAGTTTCCTCTATTATGTTCTTTATTTTCTCTTGTCAAATTACCCTCTTAAACTATATTTTTTATTATTTATATTTCCACATGCGCCAATTGGTTCCCTCCACTTCTCAAAACTCGAGTTTTGACACACACGCCGACACTTTTAAACCTCAGAAGCGTCTCTTTTACTAAATTTGTTTATTCTTCTTTTCATTTATTTGTTTGTTTAAAATGTTAACAATTTAGTACTTTATTATTCATTTACTAACAGGGTTTAACAAGCGACTGTCCAACTCTCACTCTTTTTCCCATACTAATTTAATAAAACTGTTTTATTCCTCATTCCTTGTTTACAAGTTTAACATTTCTTTATATAACTTATTGTTTAGTCTTTTCATTCATTAATTTGATACTCCCCTACAAAGTCACGAGTTTCAGTGTTAAGCCACGATTCATTTATCGCAATTATATCATAGTCTTTACAAGCAATTCAAGAAAAAAATTTGTTTCTTTTATTTCGTAGGCTACGAGCATTTAAGGATAGAACCTTCAAATTGTTTGTAATTGTGACACCTTCGCGAGCGCAGTGAAAATTTATGGAATTTACGCTGGGACCATTCGAGTTACAGCAGCCTGAAAAGAAGAGAGTATTATGAAATAGTCTTCCTAAACGCGCAGCTCCAACGTCATTAAGATGAAGTCCATCTCCGAGGAACAAGTCCCTCCTGCCGTAGAAACTGTTCCAAAAATTAGCAAAATGCACTCCTTCCTGTTGGCAAAGTCTTTAGGTTATTGTTAATATAGGTCGCCTTGCTGTAGAAATCATTACGATGGATAATTCAAGGAAGTATACCTGTTAAAACAATCTTATTAGTTTTTTCCTTTAATTGCTCTAGTAAGTCCCTGTACCTAGCCAGCAGTTCTTCCGATCTAGAATTTAAAACATTATTGGTACTGTCATGAACAACATACATTGTGTCCTCGGAGGTACCGTCTGTAAATTGGTCAACACTATTAGTTACATCCTCCACCCTTGCACCAGGGTAGCAGTAACGGTGCCTACGACGAGGGTTTCTCCCACAGAATTCCTCGAGCTACCCTCAAACAATGGAATCGCCAGTGAGTCGTATTTCCAGTTCATCAGCATCATCGAAACCTAAAACAGAAAACTTATTGTTTGTTATCACTGGTAGACATGTCTTAGGTTTTCTCAATGGGGCTCCATTACACACTCAAACGAAGGGTTTGGAACTAGGAGACGAGAGAGGGCTATTAATACTATTTATATTATAGGTAGAAACTGAGGCAGGAGGGGTCGTAACTGGAGTCTCAAGGGATTCTAATTATGCAATCAGGAGCATCACCCTTTCTTCAAGCCTTACTCTGGCCTCCTTCTCACATTCTAACTCGTTCCTTAGCACTTCCAAGTTTGAGCACCACCTGCAAACTAAGTTCATTATTATTAGCCATTTTAAACGCGTAGGCCCCAAATTTCCCTTCACAGTGACTGCAAGTACTTGACTGGGGTGCCATGCTTTTAATTAGTTAAACAACAAAAAACAAAAAACAGAAAACGAGCGTTTGGAAATTAATAAATTACAACGTAAGTCTACCGCATTTTTGAAAAGCAGAAACAGGTTCTTGTAACACAAATTTATACTAAATGAATATAGAATTAAGCTATCGACAAAAATCTGTAAAAGAAGAGTATTTATAACACTTATCTATGCGCGATTCGACCCCTTTTTTCCTTTTCTTCACACGGTGTGTGACCACACTACCTGACCTCTCAAAAGAAGGAAAAATGACCCTTATGTCTCCACGTTTTCTGATAGATTTGAAAAACAAACAAGGCAAGCCACGTGTAGTAGCCTTGGTTTGATCAAATAATATAGTATTGAATAACGTCAATAAATGAAATATATTCGTTAATGAATGATTAGTAGCACGAAGTAATTTAGTTATGAATGCACTGAACACTATTTTTTTTTAAAACACTTCAATGAAAACCACTTATTCAATTGATAACACTGGACACTCGATAAAACACGTCTGTTCACAAGGAAAGACTGATCACAAGATGAAGGAAAGACTGATCACAAGATGAGGAAAGACTGATCACAAGATGAGGAAAGACTGATCACAAGATCCAACGAGTTTCCAAATCCTTTCCCGTCTGACCTATGTAAAAGGAATCACATTGTTTACACCCAATTTTATAGATAATGCCTAATAATAACTATAAAATAACTATAGATAACTATAAAAAGCTTTGGTAACTTTTCCCTTATGTACAGTAATATATATATATATATATATATATATATATATATATTTCTTATGTAGGTTCGTATATACATTCTTATATATATTTCTTATATTTCTTTATATATTATTTAGTAATTTTTTTTTCTTCCCAATTTATATTTGTATTTTTTTATTCTTTTGTGACCTATGTATCATTCAGACAATAACTATAAAAACATTTGGTAATTTTTTCCCTTAAAAATTTGTATGCTTCTCTTACAATTTATTTTTCATTTATTTTTTTTTTAGGTTTATTTCTTTATTTTATTTCTTTGTGACATATATATCATTTTAGCATCATCTATTAAATTGATTGTAAACTATCCAATTGAGCTTGAATTTGTATGCTCCACTTACAATTTTTGTTTTTATTTGTGTTTATTTCTTTATGTTTATTTTGTTTGTGACCTATATATCATTTAGGCATCATTTTGTAATTTATTTATTTATTTTTGTTTCCAATTTATATTTATTTTTATTTCTTTATTCTTTTGTGACCCATGTATCATTCTGACAATAACTATAAAAAATTGGCTGTAAACAAGCCATTTGAGCTTATGTCAAATTTTGGGCAAAGTGCTAAAATTGTTAGTTTTCCTTACAAATGTGTATGCTCATCCCACAATTTGTATTTCTATACTTACTATATATATATATATATATATACTGTATATTTTTTTTTTAACCTATATATATAGTCTTGAACTCTCTATTCACTCCAGTTTTCCTGAGGATGTCATTAGACAAAAGTGCTTGTCATTAGACAAAAGTGCTTGAGCACCACTGTTTCTTTTCCTTCCTGGTTTTATTCAATATATATATATAAAATGAAATTTTCTTAATTATATATTCTTCAGTGGTCTATAGTTACATATCTACTTCTTCAGTAGGTAAATATTTTTATTTTAACTGAACAAATGACTATCTGAATGCATGTTGATTCTGGGCCAAATTGTGGATTTTTCAGTGAAATCAGCAATATTGAAATGCAAAACCACCACCTTTTTGGCCTAAAAACAGGCTTTTTCTCACTTTCCATTGATGAAGAGAAAGTTGAAGATCAATTTCATTAAAAAAAAAATTTAATTTATATCACGAGGAGAGGTCCTCCAAAATGAAAAAAATATCTAACTTTCATTCATTGATTCTAGGGTTTTTTGTGCTTACAATGACATATTCTGTGGGAAATTGCCTTTCATATGCTTTCTGAATAATTCCTTTACTTGAATTAGGAGCTGAAATATGATAATTTGAAATTTAGTAGTACAGGGGGTCCCCATTATCTGAGGGTAATAGGAACCCGAAAAACACCACTTAGAGTGAATCCACTTAATCCGTGATGCCTGCATCGTGAAGGTTTGTTAGTTGGTAGCTGCAACACGTTTGGGACTGTCCGGCCCTGGGGAGCCCTTTGGTCGGTGCGGCAGCAGCGAGAGGTGTAGTCTTCTGGAAGGGATGAACGTCACTTGCAAATAGGTGGATGCGTCTACGTGCGGGATTTTAGAAGCATGTTTAGTTTAAATGATAACCCAACTCGCAACAATGGTTGGAAGTTGGATTTGCAACGGTTTGGGACCAGTGTGTGTGGGAATTACTTTACGTATAAGATCTGTGACACGTGGAACAGTTCCTCTGTGGATCAGTTCAAGAAAAGGTTAGACCAAATCTTGCACACTATTTGAGTGTATAGAAAATTTTCCCTGGCACCCGTTGCCATTGGTACCTCCTTGGTATGTCTCTCTCTCTCTCTAGTTAATACACACGAAAAGACTTGTGAAGACAATTTCTCGAGAGCAAATTTTGAAAGCTTCCAAAGTAGTTTAGACACAAAGTTCTAATACATGAGGATGACAGTGTCACCTGGGGCTCATACAGGGATCAATTTAGAATATTACAGAACACTTTCATACGCACTAAAATAGTTTCCTTGTCAACAAAGTCACCAAAATGGTTTAACAACGAAATTAGCAGTGCTATTATGTGAAGAAATAGAGCCTACAAACTACTTAAGTCACATTTCAATCAGACTAATTCAGAAAACTATATAGTCCTACGTAGGAGGGTTAAGTCCTTAATTAGATCAGCCAAACATGAAGAAGAAGCTAGAGTTGCCTCACTCTGTAAAGTTAACCCTAAAGAATTTTTTGCCCATGTTAATAGCAGAAAGCCAATTAAAAATTCTGTTGGCCCCCTAAAAGACAGAAATGGCATACTGAAATTCAGTGATAAAGATATAGCTAATATGTTGAACAAGTTCTCCATTACAGTCTTCACGAAGAGAGTGACCATCCCATAAAGACCATAAATTTTACAAGAAATGAGGTACAGCAATTAATTGATAAGATGAACAAATACAAATCACCTGGCCCTGACTTATTTCTCCCAAGGGTATTAAAAGAGGTTAGCCACAATGTTGTTGACTTAGTAATGATATTCAAACAATCAATCGAGTTAGGGAAACTTCCAACCCACTGTAATTTGGCAAATGTAACACCAATCTTTAAAAAGGGTGATATGGAAAATCCTTGTAATTACCACCTGATCAGTTTAACATCAGTTGTCGGCAAACTGTTGGAATCCATCATTACAAAACGTACTGTGTATCACCTTAGATCCTGTCTGACAAACCTGTTAGTTTTTTCCCATAACATGCATACACTGTACGATGCAAGTAGGGCAATAGATATAGTGTATCTCGACTTTCAAAAAGCCTTTGTCAAAGTCCCTCATGCGAGATTGATGGCTAAAGTCAAAGGACTAGGAATCACCAGGCTCATTTCCAACTGGATTGAGGATTGGTTAAAAGATAGAAAGCAGAGTGGTAATAAATGGAGTGGCTTTGGAGTAGGCACCCATCCCCAGTGGTGTCCCACAGGGTTCCATTCTGGGTCCTTTAATTTTTATCATCTATATTAACGATATAGATGTCGGGCTTCGAAGTACAATCTCCAATTTTGCGAAAGATACAAAATTAGGAAGTAGTGTAGGTACTGAGGAGGGCATAAGAACGCTTCAGAACGATTACTCTCTCTTGGGAAGGAACTTGACTGAGACCGATCTAGAGAAAGACTTAGGAGTCTATATCAGCAATGATCTGAAACCGTCGAAGCACTGTGCAGAAGTCAAAAAGAGGGCCTTAAAAATATTAGGTTCGCTTCCACGGTCTCTGTGAGCATGCTAAATATAGAGCTATTTATATATTCTCCACTTTCCTGTAAAATTTCCTCAGCTATTTTTCCACGGTCAAGGTATTTCCTTCAACCTTTTTCCGTACCTGCCTCAGGGAGCGGAGGGTGGGGAGAAAGCCTTCTACTTTTCTATCCAGTTTTCTACTACTGCTAGGATAGTCGAAAGAAAAATAAACTTGTTTAATAACAGGAACCTCCCAGAGTGGACCAGAAGGTCTTTGAAGCTTCCTCTTGTCCTCGTAACTCCTCCTTCCACTTTGCCTAAAATTAAAGGATAATACATAGAATCACCATTACCAGCCATCAAAATAGATAATCAAAATTATGACTGGTTTTACCTTGTCTGAATACCATTACGCCATTACCCTTCCCAAAAATACAAAGCAGACTGGGAATAAACTTTGCAAGCAAGTTAGCAACCCATTTGAGACAAATATTTCCAAGTACAGTACTCAATTTGCTAGACAACCTTGAACCAAATGCATATGGAACATGTATGTAATGAGTATGTTGTATGCAATACGCACATTTGGAGTGTACCTCACTCCTCAGACTATCAGAGTTGCTAAGTGTCACTATTGTGTCTGACTCTGACAAGCAGTGCTGGTTGTGTTTGCTTCTGGAGAAAAATTAAATTGTGTTTGCAATGCAGTTTTCAAAATCAATGTAACTAGTTTATTCTATCATATTTTTCCTCACACAGAAATTTAATCACAGAAGTCATATCCAATATTGTATTAAAATGCCTAGGTTATCAGGTAGCGGTCGCAAGTAAGCAAGGGAGTGGCTTGAAGTGTCCCGAATAGAACACTCAAGCAAAGTAAAGTGTAATCACTGTGGATTAGAGGTGACATCCAAGGTAGAACGTATAAGAGCACATCTCAGCAACTGTGACAACAGGAATCATCATGATGATGGATCAATGGGAGGCTCAAGTCATGCATCAACATCACCAGTAGATTCTCCACTTCTCTCACCAACGTCACCATCTATATCAAGCATCTTGTAGGCATCACAAGGAACATCTTCAAGATCAGAATTAGAGGTCATGTCTCCAACTCCAAAAAAAGTTAAACTGGTCCAAAATAAACTTTTTGGTTATGCCTGCAACACCACAGAATCACAAGGAAAACATATTGACCTACAGGTAGTGAAGTTCTTTTATGCTAACAGCATTGCTTTCAGAGCTGCTGAATCAAAGCAATATAAGGAAATGATGAACTCCTTGAGACCAGGTTATCACCCACCATCAAGAAAGGATCTAGCAGGAAAGTTGCTGGATGAAGTTCATTCAACAATTGAAGAGAACATGAAAAATGACTTGAGTGAATCTACAATCACACTCCTTCAGGATGGATGGTCATCAGTGCAAAATGATCCCATAATTGCATCATCAATTCACACTGGAAAAAGTTCCTACCTGCTAACTACTCATGACTGCAGTACTGAAAAGAAAGCAGCAGAGTTCTGTTGTGAAATTGCAGCCAAGAGCACTCAGTAAAAAACACCTATGGAAAGGATGTAAGTAGCTGATAGTTTTTGTATTAAACAATTTGCTAAACATGGGTACATTTAAATAACTAAACAAAGTTGAGAGTATACTGTATCTCCTCTGAGATAAACATTACAAAATGACTATATGTAGCCCAAGCAACAACACATTGACATTAAATTGAAATTGCTCTATTAGCCTAAATGGTCAATACTTCATTACATTTTTCCAATACAATAGAACAGAAACCCAAATTGTGACTGTGTAACATCATTAATTTGTTTTTTCTTTTCTCCTAGGTATTTGCTTTATGCACTGATAATGAAAGAAGATGGTTCGGATGAAAGAACTCCTAGCTGAACAATTCCCTTCAGTTCTTACCTATGGATGCTCTGCTCATTACCTGAATCTTGTTGAGAAGGAGGTGTCTCCAAACACTGTACTGAAGCACATTGTCCAAGTTCAGAAGTATTTTCGTAACCACCACCAACCTCATGTATGTATTTGGCAAGTGTTTTTCTGAGCAACTCATTCCAAACATTTATATTGTAGATCATATTTCTTATTTTATATTCCAGGGATGTAGATACGAAAGGTAGGCAAAAAACAATTTCAATTAAAATAAATTTTATCAATTTCATATTCAATATTTTGAATTTAATACCGTAATTTTTAAAATGTGATCAGCATCACAAAAAACACACACATCTGATTCTTGTTCATACCTGATTAGTGTAAATTAATGATTTGGTATTTTCATTCAATTTTTTAGGCCTGGCTGAAGGAGAAAGGGGGATTTTTGCCCCAGATTCCCAATGATACTCGTTGGAATTCTCAGCAAGCATGTGTTGACACATTTGTAAAGAACTTCTACAAGTACATGGAGATAGTGAATGAGCAATCGGTGGGAGAAAGTATCACCACCATTCTAAACAATGCTTCACTGTACTACTCAGCTGTACATCTACAAGGACAACTGGACCTGGTTTCCAAAGCTCTAAATGAGGTAAGCAGTTGGAGACTAGTCCAAAAAATTGTTTGGTTATGCACATAGTGACATGCAATGATATGCTACTTGAAAACGTATACCTACCAGTATTTCAATGTACCAAGCATATTCATTTTCAATGCATAGGCTAGTAATTGTTACATGAAAGGTAAATACAAAACAATGGCTTAGTATAGTTTGAATGAATAAATAACATTTTTAATAGTGTTCTGCATTTCTTCTTTCATCAATAGCTTCAGAGTGAATCAGCAAACCTGTTGACAGCAGTGCAGGTGTGGAATGGTTTGTGCAAAGAAAAAAACTTGGAGCCCTACATAACCACTCTCAGCAAAAGGAAACGAGCACTAGTGCCATTCCTCTACATTGCTAATTTGATGGATCCTTTCAGAATGGGTGCAGGACTTTCTCAAGAGGAGGAAGACAGTGCAGAAGAGTGGATTACAAGTAACAAACCAGATTTTCTGGTTGGGTTCATGGCCTTCAAAATTAAGGATGAATCTTACTTTCCCAAAACCCTGCAAAAGTAGACTTTGATAGGCAGGAGAACAGAAAAAGCTAAAAAACTACCAGTAGATTTCTGCCCCTTCTTCTATAGTATCTTGAGCTGTCCTCCAAGCTCAGCAGCTATAGAAAGGATTTTCTCTACTTTTGGTATAGTCTGGACAAAACTTTGTAACAGACTGGGTGTTGAGAAGGCAGGAAAACTGGTAAAGGTGCACAAATACCTGCAAAATGCACACAAGTCCATCTCTTGCAGAAGAGGTCCAAGAGGAGAGTACAGACTGAGTAGTAAGGCAGCCACCAGAAAAGTAGATAAGGCATCATGAACATCCAGTTCCTAGTCATTTTCATAGCAATGCTTATGTAATTGTCTGAGGTTTTTCTTACTTGATATTAGAGTTTTCTTTATTTGAATCTCAGGAAAAATGATTTATTTTGTTTAGGCTAAGGCCTCAGTTTAAATGTTAAGGGTGGTACATTGTTATTTAGGGCTTTCAGTACCTATTTAGTATATCCAAGAGTAGCATATCAGTCATTATGAAAGTTAATTGCATTACATTGATGAATTTAAAAATCTCGTTTTATTTTCATCTTTCCTTGTTATATTTTTATCCTTTATCAGATAGCATTATATTTTTTAAACTAATTGGCAGTTTGTTGCTGAAAATATTTATATCTTGATTTGAAAGTACTAAAAAAAGGTTTCCAAGTATTAGAATTTGCAAAATAATATTAAAAAAAAAAACCAAATTCCTGAAAAAACCCAAACTGTATAGGGTTTTTTCAGACTGGGTCTTTTCAAAAAATACCCATTGGACCCAAACTGATTGGCCCCAATCGTGCCAACCCTGAATAGAACACCTCTGCGATTAATTAATGCAGGACATTTTTCTTGTAATGCCATCTTCAATCATTGGAGTTGTTGGCAGTAGACTTCAGCTGTGATTGTTTGGTTATCTGGCAGGAGCTCAACATGAATAATTCCTTGCGTATCCCACCAAACGCATAGCAAAATTTTCTCTGGATGGGGTCCATTCCTTGGCTGAGGTTCAGGCTTTGTTTCACAGCTAAGCCACTGATGTTGATGCTTAATATTGTTATAGAGGACCCATTTTTCATCCCCAGCGACAATCTGATTCAAAAATGGTGCCTGCAGTTGCCGAGAATGCAGTGATGTGCAAATATCGATTCAATGTTGAAGATTCGCTTGTGACAAATCATGCAGAGAAAATATTCATTAGCCTAATCCTACACTAGCCTAAGTCATTCTGTATCATGATAAAACATGTGCGAACCTGTCGCCACATGTATTTTGCAACATTTCTAAAACTATTTCACATTATCTTGAGGTTTTTTTTATTATCTATCATCCATTTTCTAATCAAGCAGAATTTATGTTACAACCTGATATACAGGGTGTACATAAAGTCAGGATCTATTTTTGTGAAGCACTTGGAAGTTATATGGAATTCAATCATAAAATGATAAAGTGGTAACATTTATTAAATAGTTAAGAGTAGGATTCGACGTGATGCCCATCAGTATCCCTGCACAGCTCAAATCGTTCCGCAGCATTTCTAAACACATTCTGGAGCATTTGCGGGGTTGTTATCTGCAGCAGTTCGTATACGTGTACGTAAGTTTTCAAGACTCGTAATCTTCATCTGATAGACGTGCAATTTGATAAAGCCCCATGCAAAGAAATCTAAAGGGGTTAAATCTGGTGATCTCACTCGCCAAGGTCTGTTGCTTCCACGTCCGATCCAGCGATTTGGAAAACGTCCATTTAGATAATCCTTAACAATTTTGGCATAGTGACAAGGAGCACCATCATGTTGATAGACGACGGTACTAACAATCCTATCCCCGTTGTCTATTAACATGATGGTGCTCCTTGTCACTATGCCAAAATTGTTCAGGATTATCTAAATGGACGTTTTCCAAATCGCTCGATCGGACGCAGAAGCAACAGACCTTGGCCAGCGAGATCACCAGATTTAACCCCTTTAGATTTCTTTGCATGGGGCTTTATCAAATCGCACGTCTATCAGATGAAGATTACGAGTCTTGAAAACTTACGTATACGAACTGCTGCAGATAACATAACCCCGCAAATGCTCCACAATGTGTTTAGAAATGCTGCGGAACGATTTGAGCTGTGCAGGGATACTGATGGGCATCACGTCGAATCCTACTCTTAATTATTTAATAAATGTTACCACTTTATCATTTTATGATTGAATTCCATATAATTTCCAAGTGCTTCACAAAAACAGATCCTGACTTTATGTACACCCTGTATATATCCAGGGTGAGTCAAGATGAAACATCATAACTTTGGGAGCTTATAGCTGAGGTCATTCCCAGTCAAAAACTTCATAACTTTGGGAGCTTATAGCTGAGGTCATTCCCAGTCAAAAACTTCATACCAATTCTTAATGGTTATGACATTTCACCGTGACTTACCACATACAGTATATATCCACGTGGGGCTGAAGGGGCTCGAGCCCTCACTTAAACACCCATCTTACAGGAAAAAGCCTTTCCTCTTATGTTTTCAGATTTACTGTCTTTGCCACAATATAAACTTGCTGTTTATTATTATTTTCAATTACCTCATTACATTTGGCATTAAATAAATTACTCGTAGATCGACTGTGTTCTCTTAACCAATTAGTGCTTATTGACTCTTAAACAGGGCAGCCACATTGTTTTTTTTTTACACATTAGGTAAAGGTGGTATTCCTCTGATATATACTGGGCACCAATATAGGCCCCCCACAAAGAAATATCCTAAATCCGCCACTGTATCTACATATATTATTCAATGAACTTACATATTTAAGTTCTTGAATAGCCTTGTGGACATCATTTTTGTTCTTCTTCAATGCCCACTCTGCTTCTTCAACAGTAAATCCACCATAATTAATGATCTTTTGTACATTGCTATCAAGCATCTGTTTTCCACCACCAAATACCTACAAAAAAGAATTTGGCAAAGTATAAAATACAATTTAAAGGAGCAGAAATCCCTGTATTATTATAATAATTACTATGCAGAGAATTTAAGAACTTAATCCAAAGTTCCCCTAATTAGCTTTGTCTATCTTATACTGTCTACATCAATTTTATGAAACACTATGCCACAAAACGTTTCTTAACCCTTTGTCATTTTCAGATACTGTTAGTTAAGCTAGTTAGTGTATCCAAAGGGTATGTGAAAATGACAAAGGTTAATTTGTATTTCTGAGAGTGAAAGTCTTAATTACTACTATGAAGCAATTAGAAGTTTAGCTCAGACTGTGTACAATTAGTCTGAATGATAATTCCTTTCATTAAGTTGCAACCTAAGCTTTGCAGTCTTTAAATTATTTCTTACCTTTTGCGAACTTTCCTTTGATAATTCTAAGACAGCCTTTTTTCTCTGATGCTCAAAGTCATTGTCCTCTCTCTTTTTGACAGTCGTATCATCTAAGGCTTTGAAATTCCTCTCTCTTTCAACTGTAATTTTTTGCCCAAATGGGATCCATGGAGGGGGTCCAGAGCCATCTGAAGCAACAACTGAACGCGAATATTTGGATACACTCTGTAAAATGGCTAAATTGTAATTTATAATATGAAGCTATATAACCCTTTAACACAGCACCCAGTTCACTTATTTTATTCTGGCCAATGCCAGATAACTTCACGTAATCTCAGAGAAGACTTCTTTGCATTTAAGTGTCAAACAATATCTTATAAACTGTAAGTTAACAAGTTTTTAAAATATAAATATAGAAACAAATATAATGTGCCATGACTTCTCAAAATTTAACTTACTTGGGAAAATTTCCATTTCTCATAAAGTTCTTCAACAACACCTCCAATCAGCTGAATATTGGAAGTATTTAACATGAGATAACCTCCTTCAACATTAATCTTTGAGAATAATTTTAGTTTGGTTCCAGGTGCAGTTTTCAAACTGAAACCATAAAATTATAAGAAAATATGTTTATTCCTAATACAGGAATACCTCAAAATTCGTCGTTTCAAATTTCATCATTTCGCAGATTCGTCATCAATCTTCTACTACCGATAGTTTCGCAATCAGTCATCCATATTCGCAGATTCATCATTTTTTTTAAAAACATGAAAAAAAATTATCGAAATTGACAAAATTCAACTGTTCAGCAACGCAATATATACATTATATTTTGCCCAAAAAAAAGAGTAGAATTTGATTAATTAATCTGTTTAATACCACAATACAGTAAAATGTTTTCTCATTGAAACATGTTATAATCTACCTCAAATTTTGTCATTTCATATTTTGTATTGTTATTCCAGAATCCAGAATGAATTAATGACGAATTTTGAGGTATTCCTGTATACTCTTTTACCACCAATCAAATTTAAATTAATCAAATTTCTATATTTCACAGTTAATATCTACAAGTTCATTAAAAAAGAAAAGGCAAACTTCTTGAGCTTCAATAGCCCCTATCTGAAGTTACAAATATAATCATTTTTAAGCTTTCAGCTACCTCAATGATTTGATGAAATTAAGTTCTAGGCCATGAATGTAACTTGAGCCATCTGTTAAAGTTATTTTCAGCATTCGTGGTGCAGCTACAGACTCTTCATTAGCTTTTGGAGAAGATACATTACGAACATTTGTAACTTGTAGAATTAATGGTGTTTTAATCTGTAATGTCATGGAAACAAATTGAAATTAATTGGATGGATCAAAATGGCCTTGCTCCAATTTTCATCAGAAAATGAAATGAGGAAAAAACAACAGTTTTATAATCAGTTAATCAATGTATTATTACTAATTATATATATATATATATATTATATATATATAAAACCTTACCTTACAACCTTACAAAGGTTTGGCATGGCGATGATTTCTCATTTCGCGAAGGTCAAGCTTGTCGCCCTTCCTCTCGAGTTGGCCTGGTGAAGTAGTGAGTTGGATTCTTGCACTCTCCACCTCACATAGCCAGGTATGCCCGGCTCATCAGGGATTGTTCTGAGCCAGGCATCTAGTCTTCTTTTGAAGATTTCCACTGCAACTCCCTTCATGTTTCTTAGGTCTTTGGGCAACTGATTAAACAGTTTTGGTCCTCTCACTACAAAACTACTTTCTTTCAGGGTTAAGGATGTTCCCTGTCTCGCCTTCAATTTGGGAATACGACACAGTCTACCGCTTCTACTTTCCACTGTTGTTTGGGGAGTTATGGGATTCAGAGTAAGATTAGGGACTAGTTTCTCCATTATTTTCCAAGTTTAAATAATGGTGTATCTCTCTCTTCTCCTTTCCATTGAATATAGGTCTAGGTCTAGTAATTTAGTTCTTTGCACCCATTGATCTTGGCTGTGAAGCTTCTTTGGATCCCCTCCAGTTGTCTAATGTCTTCTTTTTTATATGGGGATGTTAAGACCGAGCAGTATTCCAATTTGGGTATTATCAGGGTTTTCAGTAGAGGAATCATTACATTCCTCTCCCTTTGTTTAAAGGTTCTCAATATCTGACCCGTTATTATCTTTGCTCTGTTTACTGCTATCTTATTTTGTGTTTCAAATTTCACATCATCTGTCATTACAACCCCTAAATCTTTTGCTCTGGAATTTCTCTGAATTTCCTGTCCATTTGGGGTATAATATTCCAGGGATTTTAGGTCTTCTCTTTTTCCGTACCGTAATAGCTGAAATTTCTCGGTGTTAAGCTTCATATTGTTGTCTTCCATCCACTTGTAGATTTTGTTTATGTCAGTTTGTAGAGATCCTATGTCTTCTGGGTTTCTTATTTTTCTACTTATCTTTGTGTCATCCGCAAAGGATGTTACTGTGCTGTCTCTGGTAACTTCCTCATCCATGTCAGTTAGCATGATTATGAAGAGTAGTAGAGGGGTCATTCTCTGTCAGATCAACCAAAAAAAATTGAAATTAACACCCTCATCTCTCATATTTTGCTGAAATTTGGTTTATAGGGAGTTTGTGAGCCCTGAATCCATTTCTGAAATTATAAGGTCAATCCGACCAACGGTTCAAGAGATATGACCTCGGGCAATTTGAGGTCACTCGCGAGGTTACTAACATTTGGCGAGCCATAACTTGGGTAATAATGGTCACAATTATATAAAAGTATATATATTTAGAATCAGAAAACGACAAGGAATCCAAATATGCAAGTTTTAGAACTCTAGGTTGAAAAATAAAAAAGTTACACTGTAACCAAAATTTGAGGTCACGATTTGACCTCTGGGGTATCAAATGAGAATTTTTTTTTTAAATGTAAAAAATGAAGGCATAGGCATTGGCTATTAGAATCAGCAAAAAAAAGTTTGTTTATGTTAGTATTTTTCATGTAACTAACATATAAGTGAACACCATATTCATAAGTTGTGCGTCAATTCTACCTATTTTTTCACACTTAAGCTCATAATTTGACCTATAGAAATTAAAATTACATTTTTTATAGATATAAAAAACAGTCAGAGTTCTTGACTAATAGAAACAATCATAAAAAGTTTGTTTATGTTGGTACTTTTCATGTAACTAACTTATAAGTGAACACCATATTTATAAATTGCTTGTCATTTCAAGGAATTTTTATATCTTAGCTATCAATTTGACCTCAAGCTCCAAGAATTTAATAAAAATTGTATTCACTGCTAATCTACACTGGCAATAATAGTTATAATAGTGAAAGGGGAAGACTAAGCTCACATGTAGCCTAAACAAACCTGTTGAAACATGTTGCTACTTGTCTAAGTGCAGAATCAACACAGATAGTTGCAAAATTCCTTGTCTACAGGTTAGTACAGTTCCAGCCAGCACTGTGGGTGGCTGGTGGGTATGGTGTTTTAATGAGCCTCAGAGACTATCAAGGCCTAAAATATTAAGTGTGTATAGCTATATATTTTCTAAAAAATATATATTACCTAATTGTAAATCCTATATCTTTACAGATCAAAATACAATGGTTTGGCACTTGAAATTACTGCCAGGACCCTATTCAAAAACACAAGAAACGCATAACAATCAATCTTAGAAAAGTGACTGATGTACTTGTTGAAAAATGTGCTGGAAGAGTGAAAAAAGACTCATTGTTGTGTGTGAACTGCTGGACACTGATAATGAAAAACCCCACTATACTTAGTACCACTGAAAACAACGAGTCTGAGCAGGATTCAAATAAATCATCTACTATCAGTGGCTTGAGTAACATCTCTTCAATTCAAGATCTGGACAATGACAGTGATTGCTTGATAAAGGAAAATCCTTCAACTTCAGTTGAACCAGTTCTAGCATTTCTGGACCAAACACCAGTTAAAAAAAGTAAGTAATAAATTAATATAATAACTTATACTTTACTACAAGGTCTGTTTGATCTACTATATAGCCAATTATATAGCATTTAAGGTACTATAATTAATATTTAATTACTAATATTCAGGTGCGTGAAACCTTTTTTTCTGTTCTTTTCAGAAGGGCTGTCATTAAGCCAGAAAAAGCGCAAGGCTCGTGGTAAGCTATCATCTGCTCAGAAACACCTGAAGGAGAGGCTAGAACTCAGTTATGGTGTTCAAATTACCGAGGAGGTAAGTGATACTTCAAAACCTGAAACTAAATCTGAAAAACATCTACTGTAGACAAATTAATGAATGAATTGAAACAGTCATTCCTGGAGAGCAAATGTCACCATCACAAACTACAAATATTGACACTCTCACCATACACAATTGAAAAAACAGCTAGTTTCTTTCAAACTACAACATACATGGTGAAAAGAAGCCGTTCACTTAAATCAGAACATGGAATCCTTCCGAAGATTCCACTAATGAGCAAAGGAAAAGTGATATTTGAAGAACACAAAGATATAGTTAGAAGATTCTATGAGTCAGAAGAGGTTAGTCGTATGTGTCCTGGCCAAAAGGATTGCGTGAAAGTTATCAGTGCTGAAGGTGCAATGAAGGTGCAAAAACGATTGGTCCTCGGGAATTTGAGAGAGATGTTTGAACTATATAAAAATGATGAAAAGAATCCCAAAATAGGATTTTCCACATTTGCAAAATTACGGCCATCATATTGTGTGCTTGCCGGTAGTGGGGACTCATTCTGTCTGTGTCTGCACATACCATCAAAATCCAAAATTGCAGCTGGCTGCATTGGGAGAAAGAGGTCTTTCATACAAGGATCTTATGGATTACAGTGTCTGCAGTACAGAAAGAGACACTTGCATGATGCAACTTTGCAATGATTGCCCAAGAGAAGAGGGTGTCCTGGATTTTCTTCAGTTACTTGACAGTGTGAAATCAGCTCCAAATGAAATATCTTACAAGCAATGGGTGACTGTTGACCGTTGTACAATGGTTGATAAGGTGGAGCCACTTCATGAATACTTATCATCCCTAAGCATGAAAATATCCTGCATGGTTCGTCATCACTTTGTTGCTCAGCAACAATCACAGTACTTCAAGCAGTTGAAAGAAACACTACCACCTCAGAGCGAGGTAGTTACAGTAGGTGATTTCTCTGAGAATTATTCTTTCATTGTCCAGGATGCTGCCCAAGGGTTTCACTGGGACAATTCACAGTGTACAGTTCACCCTTTTGTCATCTATTATAGATCATCTGCAGACCAGGAACTTAGCCATTTTAGTGTCTGTTTCTTATCTGCATCACTAAAACACAACACTATAATGGTTTACTCATTCATATTGAAGCTTATGACATATGTTAAATTCAGATGCCCACAATTGAAGAAAGTGCACTATTTCTCAGATGGATGTGCTGGCCAATATAAGAACAGATACAACTTCACAAATCTCTGTTACCATGAAGAGGATTTTGGTCTGTCTTGTGAATGGCACTTCTTTGCTACATCCCATGGCAAAAATGCATGTGATAGGATTGGAGGAACAGTGAAAAGAGCTACTGCTCGTGCCAGTTTGCAGAGAACTACAGAGAGGCAAATTCTTACACCAGAACACATGTTTCAGTTTTGTGAAGAAAACTTGAGCAAGAAGATAAATTTTTTCTTTGTAACTACAGCTGATTTGAAAGATGCAGAAGAACGGTTGGAACATCGATTCAAGGATAGTAGGGCTATTCCTGGAACTCAGAAATATCATAGATTTGTTCCCCTAAACAAGGAAGAACTGATTGTGTATCCCATTTCAAGTGGCATTGGAGAAAAGAAAGAATAAGGAAAAGTCATTTTACTAATGAACCTGCAATGCTTGGTAACCTAAAATGTGTCAAACCAGGAGAGTATGTTGGCTGCATTTATGACATGCAAGTTGGTATGGAATTGTGGAGGAATATTGTGAAGAGTTTGATGATTTCACTGTGAACTTTCTACATCCCTCTGGGTCATCAGGATCAAGTGCATATTATTATCCATCAAACAAGGATTCATGTGCAGTGCCAGGACATCATATATTAACTGTAATGAGTTGTCCTACCCTAAGAGGAGGCAGCAGAATTCAATACATTTTTCCACAAAAAGAAATTGATGAGAGCATCGAGCATGCAAAAATTGTATTAGGCTAGCACATGAATCCTCTAAGTAGGTCTTCCCCTTTCACTATTATAACTATTATTGCCAGTGTAGATTAGCAGTGAAATACAATTTTACATTTTTTGCCTTTGTTTTTATATCTATAAAAAAATGTAATTTTAATTTCTATAGGTCAAATTATGAGCTTGTGTGAAAAAATAGGTAGAATTGACGCACAACTTATGAATATGGTGTTCACTTATATGTTAGTTACATGAAAAATACTAACAAACTTTTTTTTGCTGATTCTAATAGCCAATGCCTATGCCTTCATTTTTTACATTTAAAAAAAAAATTCTCATTTGATACCCCAGAGGTCAAATCGTGACCTCAAATTTTGGTTACAGTGTAACTTTTTTATTTTTCAACCTAGTTCTAAAACTTGCATATTTGGATTCCTTGTCGTTTTCTGATTCTAAATATATATACTTTTATATAATTGTGACCATTATTACCCAAGTTATGGGTCGCCAAATGTTAGTGACCTCGCAAGTGACCTCAAATTTCCTGAGGTCATATCTCTTGAACCATTGGTCGGATTGACCTTATAATTTCAGAAATGGATTCAGGGCCCACAAACTCCCTATAAACCAAATTTCAGCAAAATCTGAGAGATGAGGGTGTTAGGCACTGGTTGATCTGACAGAGAATGACCCGGAGCTAATACTGTTCCTTGTGGTACTGAGCTGAGGACTTCTGACTCTGATGAAGATACTCCTTGTGCTGTAACGACTTGCCTCCACTCACTAACGAAATTATATATCCATTTCCCTACTTTTCCTGTTATTCCCATATATTTCAGTTTATGTATTATGATTCCATGGTCACACTTGTCGAACGCTTTAGCAAAGTCTGTGTATAGTACATCATAGTTTTCATTACTTTCAAGTGAATCAATAATAATGTTGTAGTGTTCCATTAGTTGGGATAGGCATGATCTGCCTGACCAAAACCCATGCTGGTTATCATTGAATTTTTTCTGAGTTTCCAAAAAGTCATAAATTTTCTGTCTAACTATTCTTTCAAATATTTTAGTGAGATGAGATGTAAGCGACACTGGCCTATAGTTTTTGGCCTGGGATCGATCTCCTCCTTTATATATTGGGACTATGTTTGCGCTCTTCAGGATGCCCGGTATTTCTCCCGTGTCTAATGATCGTCTCCATATCCAGTATAGGGGCTCAGCAACTGCATTCTTGCAGTTTTTGATCAGTGTGGCATTCCATTTATCCAGTCCTGCCACTGAGTGTGTTTTTAGTTTCCTTATGGCTTGTGTAATATCATGTCATAAAGTCAAAATCCGTTATACTTTCCCCTTGTGGTTCTTCTTCAAAGAACATGTTTCTATCGCATATCAATTTGTCAGTTTTTGGAATACTGAAAGATGATTCATACTGAGCTTTTAATATTTCAGATACTTCTGTTAGATCATCAGGTAAATCACTGTTCTCATTTTTTAAAGGTCGATAGTCATATGGTTTTTCGATTTTCTTTGTGAAATTATAGAAGTACTTTGAGTTAGCCTTTATTGCTTCTGTAGCATCGTCATCATCTTTTTCTGTATGCTTCTCGATTAGTTCCTGTATGATGACATCGATACTTTGTAGTTTATCATTTAATATTTTTCCGATGTTGTCATCTTCAGAGCTGGGCAGTATTTAAATACATTTGTATTTAAATACTTATTTAAATACATTTGTATTTAAATACATATTTAAATACATTTGTGTATTTAGAACTGTATTTATAAATACATTGTTTTCATGTATTTAAATACTTTAATGAGTATTTAAATACAATGTATTTAAATACTCAAAATATAAAAATGTAAATACTTTTACTGGTTTAATACACATTCTGTGCTAGCACAAAACTTTTGAAAGATTGGTTTTGATCCGCAGCAACCATGAAATAAAAGAGAATTCGTAAGGTGCCTTATGTTTATGTTTACGTATTATGTTTATGTTTACGTCTCATCTACTCATTAATTGTTACTCATTTTGCAATGATATAATGAGTATAATATGTCACTGGTTGAACATCGTAAGTTCTAAATTCTTTTGTTTTTGTTTTGTTCTAAAAAGGGAAATATATAATCGGAAATTAGATTGTACTATTTCTTTATCCTTTATCAAGCATTTTATATTGTTGTCACTCATGAATTAGTGAATGCATATGTTAAAATTTGTATGTATTTAAAATGTATTTACAAATGTATTTAAATACAATTGATGTATTTTGTATTTAGTATCTAAATACATTCATAAAATGTATTTAGTATTTAAATACATTTCTCCCATGTATTTAGTATTTAAATACATTCAATGTATTTATTGCCCAGGTCTGGTTATCTTTACAATTACTTAATTTTGCAGTCACTCTCTCTCTCTTTCGGAACAATGCCCTCTTTTGTCTTTTGAACCTGCTTCTCTTTCCTCTTTGTTGTATCTTTGGGACATATTTTTCCACAATTTCTAACGTCTTCTCCTCTAACGTCATTAGCATCTCTTCCATTGTCTTGGCCTCGAAAATGTTTTTCCAATCTATTACTTCCATGCTGGATGTCACATCTTCCCAGTTTATAACTTTGGAATGAAAATTAAAAATTTTGAATTTGCTTCTTCCTGTTGCCTTTATATTAGTTGTTATTTCAATGATGTTGTGGTCTGATATCATAGTTGGGGATATTTCTACATTATCAATTAGATTACTGTTGTTTGTGAATACCAAATCTAGGCAGTTGTTTTTTCTTGTGTTTGCTGTTGTTTCTTGCGTTAACATAAATTCATCAGCTAAAGCTAGTAGCATTTTTACCTGCTCCTGGTCTTCTCGTGTACCCCCCTTGTCCTGGTGTATACATATATTTTTTCCTATCCTTTTATATTTCATGAATGGGAAATGAAAATCACCACAGAGAAAAATATTTGGGGTTGGAGAGTGTAGATCTTTTACTAAGTTTCTTACCTCTGTAATGGAATCTGAAAATTTTGAGGTTGGCGTGTTTAGGGGTCTGTACATTACAATTAGTACTATATTTAATTTTTCAATTTTTGCTGCTACACATTCTACGTAGTTGTTTGAGGTACTTATAGCCATTTCTGCTAGGTGCCTTTCGCATGTGTAAATAGCACATCCTCCTTTATGTCTCACTGTTCTGTTGGCTCAGAGGATGTTATAGTTGTCAATTTGTATTTCTTTTGTCAATACAGGACTCACAATTTTCACAGTTTGCCTGGCAGTCCTTTAAATGAGTTTCCGTGAGACATGCAAAGTCTGCTCTGGCTTCTTGCATGAGTCCTTTCAGGTATACAACTTTGTTCGTGGAATGGTTTGATTTAAGGCCCTGTATGTTGGCTAGGATTATTTTTATTTTTTCTCTTTCTTTTTCACATACAGGTGGTTCCAATTTGTTTTCCAATTGGGGTGCCAGTTTCGTTGCCTTGTGGTCCTCCGAGAATTTACCTCTTTTTATCTTTGTCGGTACCTGTTGTCCCATATAATGCATGAAGTGCCTTTCTTCGTACCTTCTGTCCGGCTCTCGGATTTCTATATTTATATTTGTCAGCTGGTTTTGTAATTGTTGGAGAGTATTTAGCAGCTGAAATGTGTTGGCTGCATCTAAAAAATTGCCACTCTTCTTTGATGTTCGTTTTTTCTGTTCCCTCGTTGTGTTCCTTTGAGGGTGGTGGTATCAGCATTTTTTTTTTCATATTTGCAACTCCCATATCTTTCATAAGTGTTGCAGACTGTAAGATGGTGGAACAAGCATTTCTTATCAAACTTGGAGTATCCACTTATGTAATGCATTTTGCATAATGTGGGATGTGTATATACCGTATGCATTGCCCATCCCGATATCTGCAGTTTCCTTTCACGTAGTATTTGCATACGATATTTTCTACGCTTCTGCTTTCTTATTATTTTCCAAGTTCTTAGTTTTGGCATTATCATTATTTTTCTTTGGCTGTTTATTTTCTATGTTTTTAGTTATCTTTTTATCATTTTGCTCATTGGACCGTTTGTCTACTTCGCAACTTTTACTTATTTCTTTCCTTTCATCTATGCCTTCCCTCCGTATTATATTGTTTATATCGTTATTTGTTATTAAATTCTTGTTCGTTATTATGCTGTTATTCGTTATTTCGTCTTCCCTCTCATATATATATATATATATATATATATATGATGCAAACCCCCAAGGAAAAAGAAAAATGATTCCAAGGCCTTGCGTGTATTCAGAAGTACACTTCCACCAGGGAATGAAGGTTGAAAGTGAAATGACAAAAATATATACAACAGAACAAAAAAAAAAAAAGATAAGCACATGATTAACAAGAATTGATTAGAGGCAAAACGTATTTTAACAGGATATATTGTCAATTTTATACATTCCCACACTGTTATATATAGAGGCCGGGCCACCAGCTTGACCTCCGTGTGAAGAGACCAACACACGAAACAACATAAAGGTTCATAAGGTAAGGTTATTGAAATTATTTTTAAAATGGATAAATGGACATTCTAGAATATTCCTTTCAATTATATCTCTGTTTTTAACGAGTGCTTTAGAACTACCCCATTTGATACTATAATTACATCTATACATATGGTTAAACAATGCATTAGAATTATTTGCTGTTCTGCATGCATATTTATACTGTTTTACCCTAATATCCAAATGTTTTACCCATTTGGCCTAAATATACTGAGTTGCATTGTGTACATCCAATTGAATACACACAACCAACCACATTATCTGGGCTATTCTTTATTAGGCATGACTTTACAGTATTATTATACTTAAAGACTACACAATGATAACAATTGCTTTGAGTAAAATTGGAAGATATTGAAAATTTACATGGTAAGGTAGGCTAAGGATATTTTTACACTCAAATTCCTTTACAGTTACACTATTACAATACCTATTCTTGGCTTTCCTAAGGCAGTTATCTAAAAATGAAATATGATAACATAATTTAGTACCAATATTCATGATATTGCATAAGTCGGAATCTAAAAATTCAAGACTGCTGTGTTTCTTAGAGCATTGAGAGTTGTCAGAGAAAAAAGAAGATTTAATCAAGGGATGATGGTCAGAATAAAAATGCACATAAGAGTTATTATTAGTAGGCTTAAGATAAACTTCAAATTTGAACTGATTAAAGCATCTCCAAATTTTTAGATCCAGAAAAGATAAGCTCCGACCATTTTCTTTTTCAAATGTGAACTTAATAGATGGGACTAAATTGTTGAGCCTACTAAGAAATAAGTCAACATCGAAATTATTAGTCCAAAGGCATAAAATATCATCTATATACCTCTACCAAACAAAGTTAAAATTAACAATAGTAGGCAAAATTCTGCTTTCCAAAAATTCTGTATATAAGTTAGCTAATACTGGTGAGAAGGGATTTCCCATCACCAATTCAAATGACATAACATAAAACTCATTTTCAAACTGAAATTTACAATGCTTGACACAAAGCTTAATTAACTCAAGAAGAGTGTGTTGTGCTGAACAGGGAAAGAATATTCAGAGATCTCATCTTTTAAAAAATCAAGTAGGTCATCAACAGGGACCTTTGTGAATAACGAGCATATATCAAAACTTACCAGTTTCAAATTAGGGTCATTAGAAAACTTCAGTTTGTCAATAAGACCCAAGTCACATATGGTAAATAGTATGGATCTTATTAACAAACTGAAGTTTCCTAATGACCCTAATTTGAAACTGGTAAGTTTTGATATATGCTCGTTATTCACAAAGGTCCCTGTTGATGACCTACTTGATTTTTTAAAAGATGAGATCTCTGAATATTCTTTCCCTGTTCAGCACAACACACTCTTCTTGAGTTAATTAAGCTTTGTGTCAAGCATTGTAAATTTCAGTTTGAAAATGAGTTTTATGTTATGTCATTTGAATTGGTGATGGGAAATCCCTTCTCACCAGTATTAGCTAACTTATATACAGAATTTTTGGAAAGCAGAATTTTGCCTACTATTGTTAATTTTAACTTTGTTTGGTAGAGGTATATAGATGATATTTTATGCCTTTGGACTAATAATTTCGATGTTGACTTATTTCTTAGTAGGCTCAACAATTTAGTCCCATCTATTAAGTTCACATTTGAAAAAGAAAATGGTCGGAGCTTATCTTTTCTGGATCTAAAAATTTGGAGATGCTTTAATCAGTTCAAATTTGAAGTTTATCTTAAGCCTACTAATAATAACTCTTATGTGCATTTTTATTCTGACCATCATCCCTTGATTAAATCTTTTTTTTCTCTGACAACTCAATGCTCTAAGAAACACAGCAGTCTTGAATTTTTAGATTCCGACTTAGGCAATATCATGAATATTGGTACTAAATTATGTTATCCTATTTCATTTTTAGATAACTGCCTTAGGAAAGCCAAGAATAGGTATTATAATAGTGTAACTGTAAAGGAATTTGAGTATAAAAATATCCTTAGCCTACCTTACCATGTAAAATTTCAATATCTTCCAATTTTACTCAAAGCAATTGTTATCAATGTAGTCTTTAAGTATAATAATACTGTTAAATCATGCCTAATAAAGAATAGCCTGGATCAGTGCTGTCCAACTTCTATAAATTGCGGCCAAGATGTTGCCTATAATCATACACTGTTGGTTAATACGACTTAGGAACCCGCTGAATGTTGTTCTCCCTACTAGAAATGACAAAATAGGGAAGAAAATTCAGAAATGAAATTTGGCAAAAGTCCATTCTGCGGATGGCATGCAGCCTGCGGGCCGCAAGTTGGACAGTGCTGGCCTGGATAATGTGGTTGGTTGTGTGTATTCGATCAGATGTACACAATGTGACTCAGTATATAGTATAGGCCAAATAGGTAAAATGTTACATATTAGGGTAAAACAGCAAATAATTCTAATGCATTATTTAACCATATGTATAGGTGTAATTATAGTATCAAGTGGGATAGTTCTAAAGCATTCATTAAAAACATAGATATAATTGAAAGGACTATTCAAGAATGTCCATTTATCTATTTAAAAAATAATTTCAATAACAGTGTGGGAATGTATAAAAATTGACAGTATCCTGTTAAAATACCTTTTGCCTCTAATCAACTCTTGTTAATCATGTGCTAATCTTTTTGTTTTTCTGTGCCATTATATATATTTTTGTCATCTCACCTTCTCCCTTCATTCCCTGATGAGGTGTACTTCTGAATAAACAAAAGGCCGCAGCCTGCGGGCCGCAAGTTGGACAGTGCTGGCCTGGATAATGTGGTTGGTTGTGTGTATTCGATCAGATGTACACAATGTGACTCAGTATATAGTATAGGCCAAATAGGTAAAATGTTACATATTAGGGTAAAACAGCAAATAATTCTAATGCATTATTTAACCATATGTATAGGTGTAATTATAGTATCAAGTGGGATAGTTCTAAAGCATTCATTAAAAACATAGATATAATTGAAAGGACTATTCAAGAATGTCCATTTATCTATTTAAAAAATAATTTCAATAACAGTGTGGGAATGTATAAAAATTGACAGTATCCTGTTAAAATACCTTTTGCCTCTAATCAACTCTTGTTAATCATGTGCTAATCTTTTTGTTTTTCTGTGCCATTATATATATTTTTGTCATCTCACCTTCTCCCTTCATTCCCTGATGAGGTGTACTTCTGAATAAACAAAAGGCCTTGGAATCATTTTTTTTTTTCCTTGTGGGTTTGCATCATTCATTCATTTCATGTGTTTAATTGCGAAATTCATCCCATATATATATATAAATATATATATATATGAAAATATTTCACGAAAGTAACACATGAAAAATATTTATGATGAATAAAACCACGAAGGAAAGGAAACACAAAATGGTGCTCAAGCGCTTTCGTCTAATGACATCCTCAGTGTTCCTGAGGATGTCATTAGACGAAAGCGCTTGAGCACCATTTTGTGTTTCCTTTCCTTCATGGTTTTATTCATCATATATATATATGTATACATATATATATATATATATTATACATATATATACATACATATATATATATATATATATATATAATATATATATATATATATATATATATATGTGTGTGTGTGTGTGTATATATATATATGTATTTAGTGTGGACCAAAAAAATGAAGGTTTAAAAATCTTTGTTCCACATGAGTAATGTTATTCCTTTTGCTTACCTTAATCAAATTACAAAATTTGAAACCTCCATCAAGTTTTAGGGGTCCCGAGAAAATTGCACTTTTCCTTTTAATGCTGAAAAAATTAGTTTTTCCTCATTTTCATAAGTTCTGATTTTTTGTTGGAAATTCTTTACAATTCTTGAAAACTGTTTTGAGCAGGTATTGTTTGTCCCCTTCTTTAGTTGTCACTGCTTGATTAAATTTTTCAATCAATGCAACACCCCGCTCAGCTGTGTCATTTGTCACTCTAAGGGCACGAACTCTAGCACAGCCTCTTTGGTACTCAGGATCTATTCCCCATGTTGATGCAGAATTTTCAGTGAAGAGAGAATTGAGATGTAGAGCATCAAAGAGAGATTTAGTCCTTGAAGTAACAAAATCAGAAATCCTTTTTTCTTTAAAAGAAGCTAGGGTTACCTTTGCTTCTAAACGTTTCAGTCCCTTATTTCTTGGAGGCATTTTGATATTATTTCGCATTTGCTCCTTTTCTTCAAGGGATATGCTTTTGTCAAAGAAGCTTAATCCAACAAGTGTTTCTGAGAGGTACCACAGATGTCGTTTAATGGCATTTTGGGCTTGCTTGATAACACTTGATATCAAAGAATTTTCCTCCATTATTGCAAGAACTTGCAAAAATTTAAGATCAACATTTGGGGCTTCCTCTGGTTGAGAAGCTTTTGCCCAAGATTTTGCGTATACCAATGAAACAAATAAACAAATTTCTGTTATTGCATCAAGTTCTTTTTTAGTCATCTTAAATTGATTTTGGAGAAGAAAAAGCTTAAATGCATAAATTCCTTTTGCCATCCATCTTGCATGATGGTACGCTCCAGGTCTCTTCAAGGGAGTATTAGAAATGCTTTCTTCTCCAAAAAACAAGAGAACAAGTTGAAAAAATTCTTTATAATCATCTCTTGGCTGTTTAGAGTTGAGTGCCTCTTTCATGATTAAGACTGTTTTGCAAGAATTTGGTCTACTGTACCCATGCTACTTTGTGTAGGATATTCTTGCTGGCTTAAGTAGAAAAGCTTGTCTTCTTCATTTGACATCATCAAAAGGGCATTAGAGTGACCAATATCAAGAATTTCAGCCTTAATTTCATCTTTAAACATAGCTTCTTCAATACGGCATTTTTCCTCGGGCCTTTTTCTGTTTTTCATCAATTTACCATAACAGCTTATTAAAGAGTCAATCTTTCGGATGGCACTGTCTCTACGCATTGTGGGAATCCTGGCTTTCTCCCAGTAGGTCATCACTTCATCTAAGCAAAGATTAATGGATCTTCTTCGTCCCAATTTTTCCTCTTTTTGATGGAAGAAATATGTTTGCAAAACTTGCAGTTTTGTAGGTAGGCAGCAACAAAGTATATCTTTATTTAAATGGCCAATGAGCCAAACTTTAGTTTTAGAACGAGTAGCCATTTTTAGTTTAAAAAATTAAATTTCTGAAATAGTAAAATAAACCAGTTAAATTAGGAGATAAAAAGGATAACTAAAAGGTTCAAGCCAATTAGGCAAAGCCTTTAATTTAGAGTTGACCAATTAAGGATAATATATTTTATCCAAAATTTTTGTTTTCCTTATTAATAATTTTCTCTGAAATAATGATCTAAGATTGTTTTTATACTCTATTAACACCAAAAATTTCTTAAATAAGAAGAAATTTTTTCATAAGTTGCAACTCAAGAGTTGAGTTGATCATTGATGTTCTAAGCGCGCCTATTCATTGGAAAATTTTTATAAGTCATTAAATCTTGGGACCCCTAAATATTCTCATATTTGACCAAAATTTTGCTGACATGTCTATCTGGTCCAAAGGAACAAGGGCATTAATGTGGAACAAGGATTTCTTCAACTTTATAATTTACCCCCCATTTTGGTCCACACTAATTATACAGGGTGTCCGAGAATTATCTGTACAATTTTTGGCTGTTATTAAAAGTCAACCATGAAGTGTAGAAATTCCAGTGTTGTCCCATTTTACAGAGAATCTCTAAGTTTTTTCTGATACCAAGTTTTCGCAAGTTTTTTAGAAATTCCAGTGTGTCCGAACATTATCTGTACAATTTCATCTTTTAATAAAATTCTTGATAACACACGTAAAATTCTTAAACAAGATTTAGAATCTGTATTTTCAAAAGTTTCTTTTATTAAAGTAACGTTTTTACAAACATTCGATATGTGCACCATTAGTGATTCGCAAAACATCCAATCGATACTCCAAATGTTGCCATGTACGCTGCAGCATATCCACATCAATTCGCTCAATAGCAGCTGTGATTCTTGCTTTTAAATCATCAATGTCTGTCACCCGCGTACATTTCTAAAAACTTGTCAAAACGTGGTATCAGAAAAAACTTAATGAGATTCTCTATAAAATGGGACAACACTGGAATTTCTACACTTCATGGTTGACTTTTAATAATAGCCAAAAATTGTACAGATAATTCTCAGACACCATATATATATTATATATATATATATATATATGCATTTAACTGCAATGACCACGCAGTATATACGTGGTTACGTTGTTTCTATATATATATATATATATATATATCCCCGCAAGGGGGTTCTAAGCTCGTGCTCTTGAGTGCTCTTTGTGCTCGTTTGTACGTGCTTGTTCCTGGAGGTTTCACGTGCGCCCTCCCGGCCCTAGCACCCAAGGATGATGGGGCTCGACCCTGCAGTCCTTGGTCTTTTTCCACTTCGACTGTCCCCTCCACCCTTTCTTTTTCCTCTGTCTTTCCTCTCACTTTTTCTTTGTTTTTCCGCTGAGATATGCCCTTTAAATAGAGGCGAATCGGTTCTTCCCGAACTAAAAAAAAAAAAAATATATATATATATATATAGGCCCCTATAAGTCTACCAGGTTGTAGAAGTTCTACTGCCTTCAATATAAAAGGTGTTCTAGCAATTCAATAAAATAAGATCTAGGATACAATACTTAATGTACATTAGAGTGCTTAGATTTAGTTACCTACATGACTAGATTTCCCTTTTCCAAGCTCACTGGGTAAAGAAGGTGACCCACATTCCTTCAGATCAGTCTGAAATAAAGTAAGTAGTAGCCTGAATATTAGGGTGACAACTTCTTATATGGATAAAATTTGAAATTCAAAAAAATTTGCCGGCCATTTGTCCA
Source organism: Bathynomus jamesi (assembly GCA_023014485.1). Classification (NCBI taxonomy): domain Eukaryota; kingdom Metazoa; phylum Arthropoda; class Malacostraca; order Isopoda; family Cirolanidae; genus Bathynomus; species Bathynomus jamesi. The sequence continues at coordinate 156,118 of JAJOZX010001934.1, forward strand.
ATGCTGCCACCTTATGAGTAAACACCGTAAACGAAATCTCATGGAATTCGGAAAGCATTTAGGGGTGCCTCGAGGAAGAAATTTCAAGAATGAACGAGTTTTGACAACGCTTCAAAAACAAAAATGTTTCGAGAATGTAAGTGTATTATATAATTTAATAGAATTGTTTCCTTTATTTCATACTATAGATTATGCAAATCGATTAATTTATTTCATTAAATTAAAATTTTCATAAATAAATCATTAAATAATATGATGTGTATCAATCTTTGGATGATCAGCTTTTGGTGCTTCAAGTTCATTTTGCATACGACTGCCTGACTGAAGACAACACTTAGAAGTTCTCTCCCGATTCTTTTAAGATATCTAAGGTAATATTTTTTATTTTGATACATTGATTACATTATTATTGGAAATTGTTCTAGAAAAGTTTCATTAATTGTTGGCATAGTTTGATGTTTAAATTATATAAATTTGGAACTGAATTTGATTTCCTATGATAATATATATATACGAGTATATAAATATATATACATCATCTGAAGACTCACCGCCCACCTCTCCTGAAAAATGCAAGTGTTATGCTCGTGGCACTATCCAAGTCATCACTCCCAAATTGGCAAGTACATTGGATCGCACAGGAATCAGTCATCGTTCAGCACACCAGATTATCGACGCTACAGCTAGAAGCCTCAGCCATAACTCACAAAAACTCGTGCTCAACTATGAAACCATTAGAAAATCATGAGAAAGGCTCCGTTCGGCGACGGCAGAAAAGATTAAACAAAGGTTCACACCCAACGAAGTGCTCACTGTTCACTGGGATGGAAAAATTCTACCAGACGATGAAGGTGGTCAGTGTGACCGACTAGCCATTTTCGTAACTGGAGTTGATACCAAGCTCCTCTTGGGTGTACCTAAGCTGACATCAGGAACGGGTGAGGTCATCGCCTCAGTGGTACATGCTGCGCTCAAAGAATGGAATGTGTCAGAAAAGGTATCAGCTATGAGCTTCGACACTACAGCTTCAAATACTGGTTACTTGTCTGGGGCATGCATAATTTTGGAGCAGAAACTCAGCCGCCAACTCTTATACCTTGCATGTCGCCATCACATCCTAGAACTTGTCGTTGAGAAGGCGTACATGGAATGGATGGGACCATCATCTGGTCCAGATATCCTCCTATTCTCCCGCTTCAAAGAGACATGGAATACAATTTGCCAAGATAAGTACAAGACCCTGTCAGACCTTCCATCGAGTCTGAATGAGAATCGAGAAGAACTGATCGCTTGCTGGAATCTATATCTGACAAAACATCAGCCGAGGGATGATTACCGTGAATTCTTGGAGTTGCCGATTACAATCCTTGGAGGTAATTTACCTAACTTTAGGTTTCGGCGACCTGGAGCACTTCACCGAGCACGTTGGATGGCAAAAGTAATTTATTCATTAAAAATCCTGCTGCTTTCCCATCAGTTCAGACTTACAACTCGTAAAATGTCTGGCTTAAAACGATTTGTATTTTTTGCCCTGGAGTTATATGTCAGCGCATGGTTCACGGCCAGCAGTCCTTCATCTGCTCCTGCGAACGATTTGAAGCTTCTTCAAGACCTAGCAAAGTACCACGATGAAAAGATCTCAGCATACTGCTTTAGTGTCCTCGGTCGTCACTTATGGTACCTCAGCGAGTACTTGATTGGTCTCGCACTCTTTGATAAAGGTATCAATGCAACGACAAAAAAGAATATCGCTCAATCAATCCTCGAAAAAGAAGCTGCTGAAGATCCTCCAAAGCGAGCCCCAATACCTGCTGTTTCTTCCATTTCAACAAAGCAGCTCTCGGACTTTGCCTCGAAAGGATCAAAGCTTCTCTTTGAACTTCTAAAAATTAATGATGGTTTCTTGTCCAAGGAACCAGAGACCTGGCCGGACAACGAAGATTTCAAGACTGGTTTGACTATAGTTGAAGGACTAAAAGTTGTCAATGACATGGCAGAGAGGGGAATTGCCTTGATCCAGGCCTTCAATACAAAGATTACGAAGAATGAAGAACAGCGCCAACATCTCTTGCAGGTTGTTGAGGATCATAGGAAGTCTCAGCCTGGTACATTGAAAAAGGGGTATGGCTTGAGAAAAAGCAAGAATTAATGGGTGGTCTACAATTGAATGAAAGACACCCTGGAATATATTTAGTAAATATATTATTTACTTATTATGATTGGAGTACGCCTGCACTTAAACCTTATGAACTAAAACTAACGTTTATTTACATTAATTAAAAAAAATATTAATTTATTTTTACTAGGTAATGAATCATTAATTTTTGTTATAAGGAGAATTATTTACCTCACTTGAGACACCCTTAAATATTATCTGAATGACCTAATATTTACAGTACATTGTTTTCTCATGTAGTAGCAGCATTGAACAAATGGCCAATAAAAAACTCCAACTTTCAATTTTTATTGTCACCCTACTGAATATACTTACTAATAGGTTTAATATTAAGTTTTAAAGACTTGCAAAATGTACTCCTGACAGTTTTAAAATCATGGTTTGCAGCAACTTTTTTTTTTTTACTATGTTAAAAAATGTTCATTTTGCATCATACATTTTTCACTTGCAAAATAATAATGGTTGAGTAAAACAATTGGGTCAATGGATCATCACTCAGGGAGTGGACTGCAATGGGAAGAGGGCACTACATATAATAATCACAGTAATTTACTTGATATTTTAACACCTAATTTATAATCAAGGCCTACAAGCAAATTTAATTATTTTGTTGCCACTTAACCTGTTCTACCTATATTTTAATGCATTAGACACTGTAGGGGACAAAAATCCACTGGTCAAAAACCATACTAAAACAAGATTTTCATTCTTGTTTGTACTTTGTATTCTGGTGTTTTGCAACCTTTGTGAGTGAGTCTTCCTTCAGAAGTTCAGATGGTGAGAAAAGAATCGAAAGAAGTGATCCCAAAAAAATTTTTTACCTTTTTTTTTTTTTACATGGTTCAGAGCATGATTTAAATCGGGAAACCCTGTTTAAATATATATATAAGTCCAGCAATTTTCTTTTATATTTTGGGCGACTGGCTTAAAGATAGGGTAATGACACCAATACTTGCCAATTTATATTTAAATCCCCATTACTAATACTATACTACAATTCACTTCTCTCAAATTCCACCACCAAATAAGGTTATAACTCACTCATGTTGACAGTAATTTAAGTTGGACATTCTTCTCACTTAGTTGGGAAAAAAAAAAATTAAATATTAATAACTGAATATTAAAAATCTCCTGTACCTTTCCAATTTACAGCAATTTGAATAAACAACCTCTTTTGCACCAATGTCTACCTTCCTATGTCCCTGCATTCATCACCTGGCATTTAATAACATTAGACAACTTTCAGCTTTTTATTTTTAACTGACACAAAGTAGTTTTCACTGTTACCTAATATGAACATGCTGATTTCAATAGGAATACTCAAAATGCTCTATCATGTCAAGATTTTTAGTTATGACACTGACAATATTTTCAGATATGAGCAGTTTTCTATAAACTTACAATTGCTTTTATTTCTCATAAAATGAAACGAGTCTTTAGAATACATACATAGTGAATTACATTTCAAAATACAATTGATAAAAAGCTTGTGAAATAGTCAGTACAGATGGTGCCAGGAAAATTCAGTCCTGAAAATTCAGTCCTGAAAATTTGGTCCCGAAAAACTTAGTCCCAGAAAATTCAGTCTCAGAGAAATAGTGGTGCTAAGAAAATTTGGTCCCAGAAAAAAAAATTTAAAAACAGTAAAAAACCATATTTAATTTAAAATCATATATTTTAATTCAGTTTAAAAGAACAGTAAAATGCACATAAATAACATTAATCAAACACAATCAGATTAATTCTGGTTAAAAAAAATATACACTAATAACATTAGTTGAATGAACCGCTAATAATAGCGAACCGCAGACTGAATACCACACCATACCCTTGAGCCCCTCTGGCAATTAATATTAAGCAATGAGCAGATTAGTTTAAATCTGTTTAAAATTTGGTCAAACACACATTGATTAGTTCAGTTTAAAAAATACATACACTAAGAACATTAGTTAAAGGCAGTAAGATTATGTGCAATAGCCTTAAAAAAAGGCTGCAATCATACTGTTGCACAATATTCTTGAAACGCAAGTCATTTGTCCGATATTTTCTCTTTTTATAGGGTCTGTCACAATGACGAATAAAGTTATTTTCATCTGCACAAGTGATTCTTCCATTTGCAGGGCAGCAATGAGTTTTCAGACATTTGGATTACAGCTTATCACAGAAGACCACAATGCACAATGAAATGTTTCCAGTGCATTGTTAGTCCTCAGCAAATCTTTAATAATTGCGATGAACATTCCATAGGGAAATTCCAAACATAGGTGTTTCACAATGCCTGCACCTACCCCTAAAGGCACCTACATATAACAACTCAAAATAGCTAATAAATTGTATTGATATAGATTCATCATCATCACAATTCTTCAAACGCATCAACTACATCCTCTTCGGGCAAAGGGGAAAGAGCACAGAACATTCTGATTTTTAAAGAAAAATTGTTGTCCATATTGTATTGAACTTTCAATCCAAGTTCCCAAATTTTACTGCACTGGGGGTGCAAGCCAGCACAACTCAGTGCCGGTCCCAAGCCCGGATAAATGGTGAGGGTTGGCGTCAGGAAGGGCATCTGGCCGTGAAAGATTTTGCCAAAACCAAGAATGATGAGCCAAATTCATATAGCCTCGGAAAATGCCAGGGCGTACCCTGTATGCAACGCGCAGGGGCCTCGCCTGACCCCCGCGAGAAATGGACGAGGGCTGCCGAGTCGAGGATGGGCTCGGGTAAAGAAGCTAGTCCGAGTGGTTAGAGTTGGGATGTTGAATGTAGGCTCTATGACTGGGAGAGGAAGGGAGGTGGCGGATTTGATGGAGAGACGGTGTGTGGGAGTATTGTATGTGCAGGAGACGAGGTGGAGAGGAAATAAAGCAAGGGAGCTGGGAGGGGGATATAAGTTGCTTTATAGTGGAACGAATGAACAGGGTAGAAACGGTGTCAGTATAGTGCTGTCAGAAGTGCTGAAGGATAGCCTGGTGAGTGAGAGTAGAAGGAGCGATAGAGTTATGAGTGTTAAGCTGAGCCTTGACGAGATGATGGTGAATATTGTGAGTGCGTATCCCCCCCAAGCTGGCTGTGAAGGTGTAGAAAAGGAAGTGTTTTGGAATCAGTTGGATCAAGAACTTGGTGCGATACCAGAGGGGGAAAAAGTGATCTTGGGTGGAGACCTGAATGGCCATGTGGGAAGAAGTAGAGAGGTGATTGAGAGGGTGCATGGTGGTTGGGGCGTGGGAGAGAGAAATGAAGAAGGGGAAAGGGTGGTGGATTTCGCGATGGCGTTTGATCTAGCGATAGTCAACACCTTCTTCCAGAAAAAAGATAACCAGTTTGTGACCTATAGGAGCGGAGGAAGAGAAAGCCAGATAGACTTTCTAATGTGCAGGAGATCCCATTTGGAAGAAGTTAAGAACTGCAAAGTCATAAACGGGGAAAGCGTGGCGGCACAACATAGAATCCTGGTGATGGATTGGTCGTTTAAGAGTGGTAGGAAAAGAAGGCAAGAACAGGTGACACCTAGGATAAAGTGGTGGGGACTGAAGAAAGAAGACCAGAAAAGGAAATTTGAGGAGAAGGTTTTGGAAGAAGTAAGGTCGTTGGAGAGTGTACAAGCCGGGTGATATTGAGAGTTGGTGAGGAAGTACTGGGCAAAACATCAGGTAGAAGACCCCCTGAAGATAAAGAGACGTGGTGGTCGAATGAAGAGGTTCAGGAGGTGATTAAAAGGAAGAAAGATGCTAAAAAGAAGTGGGACACATCTGGTAGACAAGAGGATAGAGAAAGCTATAGGCAGGCGAAAAAGGAGGCGAAGAAGGGAGTGGCAAGAGCCAAGGCACAGGCGATGGATGAAGTATATAAAGAGTTGGAGACACCGGCGGGAGAGAGAAAGATCCTTAGAATAGCGAAGGCTAGGGATAAGGCGAGTAAAGATTTTACTCAAATTAAACAGGTAAAGGATGGGCAGGGAGTGGTCTTAAAGGATCAGGATAAAATCATGGATAGATGGAAGAGTTATTTTGAACATCTGTTAAATGAGGAAAACCCAAGGGTTATTTTTGAAGATGGTGTCCCAAATCAAGGGTTAACTTCAGGAGTGAGTAGGGAGGAGATGAAGGTGGCGTTGAAAGGAATGAAGAAGGGGAAGGCATTGGGACCGGATGGGATACCATTGGAGGCGTGGAATTGTTTGGGAGATGAGAGCATAGATCTATTGTGGGATCTGATGCAGAAGATATATGAACAAGAGGAAATGCCGGAGTGGGGGGATAGTACACTCGTACCTATCTACAAAGAGAAGGGGGACATCCAGGATTGTGGAAATTATAGGGGAATAAAGCTTATGTCACACACGATGAAGGTTTGGGAAAGGATTATAGAGAAAAGGTTAAGAGAAGAGACAACCGTAGGGGAAGAGCAGTTGGGTTTTATGCCAGGTAGGGGAACAACTGATGCGATTTTTGCACTGAGGCAGTTGATGGAGAAACACCGGGAGTGACAAAAGGGACGACTGCACATGGTTTTCATCGACCTAGAGAAAGCATATGATAGAGTGCCAAGCCAGGAGGTTTGGAGGTGTATGAGAGAGAAAGGTGTGCCGGAGAAGTACGTTAGGTTGGTGCAAAGTATGTATGAAGGAGCAAGGACCCAGGTTAGGAGTAGTGTAGGTGTAACGGAATGGTTCCCCGTGAGGCCATCGCCGTTGAACGGAGAAGCGTGCTTCTGGTCGATGAACTCCCATTGGGATTTGAAGCGAGCGAACAGCGCAATTTCGGTGTCAGAAGACCTGAAGAACAGGTCAAAGACTGAGGTGATTACCAATTCCATCATGTGGTGTCTGCAAGCCAGGAAAAGAACGCGGCGGTCCATTTGGTCCTGGATAATCGTACAAGCGCCGCTGTGAATACCGGTATTCGCCGCTGTTGTGTCGAAGCAGAGACCGGCAATCCATGATTGAACTTGCGGCCAATCGTCCAGCACCTTCAGAACAGCTCCAGCCATCCGCTGTCCCGTGCTGTCAGGGATTTTTGGGATCGCCAACAACTTCTCAAGATTCTTCCCACTGACCAGCACTGGTATGCAATCCAATTTCCCTCCATCCGAATCAGGGAGGAGTTTGCCATCAAAGTGGACGACAAGCGGCATATCAGGATTGAACTCGGTCTTGATTCCTGCTGCCAAGTTCTTCCTGGACTTCTGCCGTGAACGGTGAAGACTTGATTTGGACAAGGTGACCGAGGATAACTCAACTCCCGCGGCAGCGAGTGCTGGAGCCACAATGTGCATCGCTTGGCGTACTGAGGTTCCAGTTCGATCCAGGGCTGCAGCAAAATTGGGATATTGGATGATCCTCCTTGCTGACACTTGGCCGTCCTTGGGAGCGGATCGAGGAGCCGAAGGACCAGGAGAGGAATATTGGACATCATCATTGGATGCTTCGGCCATGGACTCCGAAGAAGAAGAAGAAGACCCACTTTTCACCGTTCCTTTTGCTTGCAGTGAGTCCATCTCTTCGCGGCTTTTCTTCTTCCTCTTCTCTTCAGCTGCTCGGCGTTTCTCCCGCTCCGCTGCCCTGCGAGCAAACTCCAGGTCCTCTCCGATGTACATCTTCCGCACGGTTCGCTGGTCATTCAGAAAGTCTCGATCTTCGGGGACTTTGATGAGTTTCATGGCATTGGCATGAGCTGTTTCGAACAGTGTATTCAGGTTGGCTTGGAATCCCTTTTCCCGCTCCAGTTGCTTCTCTTCCCCACGGTTTCGGTTTCTGGCAACCTTCTCGTAGTCCGTGGAGAGGGCCTTGATCCTCTCGACGCATGTGGGCTTGTGGGAGGTCGGAATAGATGCCCGAGCCCACACCGCCATAACCTCATCAGCTACCACATTGGCAGCTTCCGCCATGGACGTTTTTTTCTTCCGAGTGAAGAACAACAGACGTCGAAGAACATCTCCCACTGTCGGGAGTTGACACAGCGTTTCCAGGGGTTCATTTCGCAACACCCCCACCAACCACACAGTCTCCTGCTTTCTTATATCCATAACCTGAAAAGAAATATGCTACAATTAGTATAAGCTAGAGAGTAGCCGTTCAGCAATACTAACACATGGTTTGAGGGGCCCCTTAAAATTAAAGAACACGAATGAAATTCATCTTGCTGGCATGTTTTCACGAGTGGAAGAAATTAAGGGGGTGTGCATGACAAACTTCAGGAACAAAAAAAATTGGGACACACTAGTGTACACGTAATTATTGTTGCGAGAACCTATATGCAAAACTTTACATTTATCTACGTTAAATTGCATCTGCCACTTATCCGTCCACTCCATAATCCTATCTACATCGTCTTGGATCCTATTTCTATCATCCTCGTTAACAACCTTACCGCCTATTTTAGTATCGTCCGCAAATTTTGACACGTTACTAATCAATCCTACATCTATGTCATTAATGTAAATTACGAATAACAATGGGCCTAACACTGAACCCTGTGGGACACCACTACCTACCTCTAACCACCCTGATTCACTACCATTAACTACGACCCTCTGCCTCCTAGCACGAAGCCATTCTTCTAACCAGTTAGCTACCTGACCGCGGATACCGTGCGCTTTAACCTTCGCAATTAGTCTCCTATGTGGAACTGTATCGAATGCCTTTTTAAAATCTAAATAAATAACGTCAGCTGCCCTATGCCTATCGTATTCGCGCACTATTTCGTTATAAAATTCTAACAAATTGGATGACTGACTGATGAGAACTGAACTGTCAGAAATGAAATAACTTCAGTTCTTAAGCTTAAGCAACTTAACCTTTAACCACGCGCACACACATTTTATTCATTTTTACATTTTCTGAAACCAAATTTTCTCAGGACTCAATATTCAGGACCGTGTTTTCCAGGACCAAATTTTCTGGACCCCAGTACAGATAGAGTTTAGTTAGATTTCTTAGCTGGAATGTGTCATGTACTATGTGATTACTCTTGCACAGTAAAAATTACCTATTAATTTAATCAAAGGTGTAACTCAAAATGAACATGTGATAGAAAACTTTTCCACAGCATTTTTGGAATCAGCATACTATCAAAATTAGGTAAAGACACATTTTTTTGTCAGTTAAAAATTGTGTTGAGCAGTGTTTGTCATCCTTTGGTAAACATAGCATTGACCAACAGGCACATAGAAGCAATATTTGCTGTTCTACACAAATTGAGCAGTGTCAATCAATGGGCAAAAGTAGTGTTTTCGAGTGAGTGAGAAAGTGAATTATGGTTTATAAGGACAGTAATGTTATTCTCCACAATGTATATGAGGCTGAAGTCATTTAAGAGGTCACTGTAAAAATGATCAAAAATTGAATTTTCAATGTATTATCATTTATCTGGAGGTGTAATGTTATCAACTTCATAAACAATAGAATAGAATAACCTTTATTAATAATAAAATAAATACAGTAGTCTTTTTACAACTTACAATTTTTACAATGACATAAATAATTGTGAAGCTCAACTATTTATTTTTTTAATTTTTAATTTGGCCCTCAAGCTTTAGGCTTTACTGGGCTCTCATTAAAAATAAGCAGCTAGCCGTTATAAATTAATAATAATAAAATAAATAAATAAGTAAATAAGTATTATTAATAGTTAAAGCCTGTATTTCAATATTAAACAATATTAATGGACAATATAAAACATTATTAGTGGACATTAATCCAAGATTTTTGTTAGTATGTATCCCATTATTAATCGGGATTTTAACTTGGTTTTAAACAAATTTACATTCACAATATTTTTTATATCAGCATGAAAGTCATTCCATAGTTTCAATCCAATGAAAATGGGTAGTTTTTGAGATGAAGACAATCTAAATTGAGGTATAACAATCTTTGATCTATTTCTGGTCTGATACGGGTGGATTTCTTGATGAGTTACAAAATATCTATTTACACCATTGCAAATTAATGATTTTGCTCTTACACTTGTAAATAAAAATAAAATGTGCCAGTTTGGTTATATCATTGAGCTTTAGTAGGTTTAGCTCTTTAAATAATGCACTAGAGTGATCAAGGAAATCAGCATCAGATAATAACCTTATTGCTCGTTTTTGGATGACAAAGATACCATTTAATGCGTTGTTAGCGGAGTTTCCCCAAACAAGGGTGCAGTATGTTATATAAGGAAGAACAAGAGTATGATAAAGAGTCAATAAAACTTGTTTAGGGACTACATTTCTAAGTTTAAACATTATAGCAACGCTCCTTGAAATCTTTTTCGCGATATAATTTACATGATTACTCCATTGCAAATTCTTATCTAGCATTACACCAAGAAATTTTGTTACAGTACACTCCTTTATGGTGATTTCATTAACATTAAGTTCATCAAGATATACATTTCTTTTATTAGTAGAAATCATGAAATTTGTTTTACTGGTATTTAGGAAGAGTTTATTCGTGGTCAACCATTAAATTACACTGATGAATTCTGAATGAAATATATTCTTAGCTGTATTAACATCTTTGCAAGAAAAAGAGACAGTTGTATCATCTGCAAACATTATGAAGTTCAGTATATCAGATGAACGTGGAAGGTCATTTATATATAATAAAAATAACAGTGGACCCAGCACTGAGCCCTGTGGCACACCATGTTTGACAAGTGCTTTAGTGGAGCAAACCTTATTTACTGATACAAAATTATATCTATCGGACAAATAACTTTTAAACCAATCACTGATTGCCCCTCTAAAGCCGTAACAATACAATTTATTAAGTAGAATATTATGGTCTATTACATCAAACGCCTTACTCAAATCCATAAATATTGACATCATTATTTCTTTGTTCTCCTTAGCTATATTTACATTTTCCATAAGATTTAAAATAGCCATTTCCGTTGTTCTATTATTACGGAAGCCATATTGATTTGGAGATAATAAATTGTAAGATTCTAAATATCGCTGCATTCTACTTTTTACAATTTTTTCGAAAACTTTACTGAACACAGATAATGAACACACCGGCCTGTAATTTGTTGCTAGTGTAGGATCACCCCCTTTAAAAAGGGGTGTTATATTCCTTTGGAAATACTGTGATTGATAATTTTAGCCAAAGTTACAGATATCTTATCTTTAACAAGTTTCAATATAGGTACAGGAATGTTATGAATGTTATTTTTTGTATTTTTTAACTTACCAATAATATTCTGGACCTCAGTAGAGGTAGCAGGAACAAAAGAAAATGAATTTAGTGGGCTGGGTGGCATATATTCTAGAGGTGAGTGATCATTATTTATTAATTGTGAGCGAAGCTTATCCGCTATTGAAGTAAAATGTGCATTTAAAGAGTCTGCAATAGCAGTATCATCAGTGATTTCTTTATCATCAACATTTAATTTCTCTATTGGATTTTTCTTAATTTGTTTTCTGAGAAGATTGTTTATGGTTGTCCAAGTGTTTTTCATGTCTCCTTTATGTTTGGAAAATTGATTGTTATAATAGTTATATTTTGCAATTTCGATTATTTTAGTTAATTTGTTTCTGTATTGAGTATATTGTATTTTAGGAATTTTGCTCTGCAATTGCAATTTGAATAATTTATCTCTATTCTTTATTGAAGTGATAATTCCTGGAGTGATCCATGGATTTGCGACCCTTTTGGGCGAAACTGTTTTTCTCCTTAAAGGAAAGCAAATATTAAAAATATGGAATAAGGTGTCATAGAAGAACTGAAACATATGATCTGGGTCATTTGAAGGTTCGTCACAGTCAAGTCGAGTATTTTCTACTGCCCCAATAAATTTTCTTTTGTTAACCTCTGAGAATATTCTGTAATCAATAGTTGTTTTGTCCGCAACCTGAACAATGTTATTGAAAATAGCGTAAGTAGGAAAATGATCACTGATATTAGTGGTTATAATTCCAGAGTTTACAAGGACATTGCTATTTACAAATATATTATCAATCGTAGATTCTGTTATTCGATTGCCATAACTGCAGACTCGAGTGGGTTTGGTAATAGAATGACTAAGATAGAAAGAATTCATTAAGTTTAAAAATTTATGAGAGATTGTTTCAGATTGCAAATTGATGTTGAAGTCTCCCGCAACTATGGCATTCGATTTATGAAAGTTGCATAACATGTTATCTAAGTGAATTAAAAAGCTATTGATATTAGTATTAGGTGGTCTATATATTGCATGGACAGAATATACATTACTTTTGTCTTTTATATTCACAATCAGGTTTTCATTGTCACTATTAAATAGAGAAAATACTTCGTTAGAGTCGTAAGTTTGATGCACATACACAGAGATACCCCCCCAATCTGACCATCTCTTACAGTATGATAAGCAACGTAATTATCTATATTATATAGGTTTTTAATACTACTATTTAACCAAGTTTCCGTGAGAATTATAACACTAAATTTGACCGTAGAAGTTTTCAAAAGGGCCAATAAGTAGTTATAGTTCCTAGGTAAGCTTCGAATGTTTAGATTTAGTACTGAAAGATTTTTATAAATATCTTTTTGTAATACAAAGGCATTAAACTTGTCTATCGATGAGACCATTCAATAATTTCATCATTTGTGTTCAAATGAGAGAGACTGCATGAGCAACAATGCACCCTCTTACAGGACACACACTCGAACTGTTCTCATTTGAATGATTATTTTACATTTAATCTTTATTGTTTTAAATTACTTTTTTATAATGAAAAATATGTACTGTATGGTAGGGATGCAGTGGATACTGGATCACAATCCAGTATCTGGCTGATCCAGCCACTTCTTCAGTATCCAGCCAGATACTGTATATCAAGTATGATCTGGCTGGATACCAGCTAATTAATTAACATTTTAATCACACTTTATGATAAAAAACTTCCAATTTCAAGTTTTTGTGTACTTTATTATTTTATTGTGGCTATTGCCAGAATTTCATTCAGCTGTGGGAAAGCCGTGTGCAATAAATGGCTAAATTTAACATTTATAATGATTTTCTTTTAAACAAAAAATACACTAAAAGTTAGATTTCTCTAAAATCTAGCAGAACTAAGTCCAATCAACTTTGCCTTTTTTCTTTCCATTTCCAGCATTGAATGCAAGAGTTTCCCCCAAAATATAGAAAATGTTAAACTTTCTATGAAGACAATTTAAGTCTTTGAAAAGTTAATACACTTCTATCTTTTTTTTTTTTCTGATTTAAATTCTGTTCTAAGCCTACTAGTAACACACATCCAAATTATTTAAATTTAAAACTTAGCAAATTATCAAATATCTTCTTCTTTTTGTTGTATCAAAATATACTAAAAATAATTCAAAACTTGTTGGTCTTATGAGAAGGCAACACCATATAAATTAAATATTCTACTATATTATTGTGCATCTGGCAGCAGTGACAAAACTTATTAAGAAAGCCCATGCACTATTGGTTAAAAATTGTTACATTACAGAGTACCATACTGTGTGAAACTATATTACATACTGTGCACAAGTGAATGAACATGTAACTTAGTGAATGCCCATAATTTTAAGCCAGAGGCATAGTCCCCCCAATTTCTATATTATGAAAATATTAAAATGACACGAGCTTATATTTTGCAAGTATTACAGAATAAATAAGTAGCTAGGCTTCATAGGCCTCATTGTAGGATTAGATTCAAGAGGAAATGTGTGAAAAACAAAAAATATACTTTTACTAAGAAAAACCTGATACTGTAGGAATAAAACTTTTATCACTGGTTACCATGTAAAAATTAAAATTAAATATAAGTACACCATTGAATGAACAGACTGAGCCGAGTAATAAAAGTAATTTTAAGATGATTTCTAACATTCCAAATGTTACTAAAAACTATAAATTACTAGAAAGTAAGTGTGTGTGTGTGTGTGTGTGTGTGTGTGTGTGTGTGTGTGTGTGTGTGTGTGTGTGTGTGTGTGTGTTACAAGGAAAAGAAGTACCTCAAAAGGCCTTGCGGCCCATACCAAGGAGGTACCAATAGTAACGGGTGCCAGGGAAAATTTTCAACACCCTCGAATAGTGTGCAAGATTTGGTCTAACCTTTTCTTGAAGTGATCCACAGAGGAACTGTTCACAACTTCTGAAGGTAACCTGTTCCACATGTCACAGACCTTATAGGTAAAGTAATTCCCATACACACTAGTCCTAAACCATTTCAAATCCAACTTCCAATCATTGTTGTGAGTTCGGTTATCATTTAAACTAAACATGCTTCTAAAATCAACATCATTGAACCCGTGCAAGAGCTTGAAAACCTCAATGATTTGACCGCGCAGCCTCTGAGTTTCCATCAAAAACAAGTTTAGGGTGCGTAAGCATCGACTGTAGCCTATATGCCTAATGGAAGGGATTGACTTTGTGGCCCTCGCCAGCAGTCACTCCAGCCTCTCAATATCTTTCCTGAGGGTGGGCGACCAGAACTGCACAGCATACTCCAGGTGCGGCCGAACAAGGGAATTGTACAGTGAGAGCACAATCTCCTTGTTCCAAAACTGAAATTGCCTCCTGATATAACCCAATAGTTTCTGGGCTCTCTTTTCCACCTCTACACACTGTTTCGTAAACTTAAGGTCGCTGCTAATTAGCACACCCAAGTCCTTTTCTAAATCAGTCACCTCGATATTACTACCCAACATCGAGTAGTCCGACTTGGGATTGGCGTAGCCAATGTGCATCACTTTGCATTTACCCAAGTTAAATGGCATTTGCCATTTTTCGGACCACTCTCCTATCCTACCTAGGTCCGCACGCAGTTCCTCGATCGCTTCAGGCGTCCCAACATTGGCCCCAAGCTTGGTGTCATCAGCAAATTTGGTGATCCAACTGACGATGCCACCGTCGATATCATTTATGTAAATGATAAACAACAGTGGCCCCAAAACGGAACCCTGAGGAACCCCACTAGTGACCGAGGCCCAACCCGATCTAGCCCCTTTAATTACCACCCTCTGCCGCCTATTCTTCAGCCAGTTTTCAATCCACCTACCTATTTCCCCACCGATACTCAGCGCGCGCACTTTCGCCATTAGCCGGTAGTGAGGTACCTTATCAAAGGCTTTCTGAAAGTCGAGATAAAGTATATCAATAGCCCTACTCTTATCATACTCACTCAACATGACGTGGAAAAACTCGAGCAAGTTGGTGAGACACGACCTATGCCATCTAAACCCATGTTGGTAGTCCCAAGTAGCTTGTAGGAATCCAGATGGTCAACGATCCTATCAGCTATTATCCCTTCTAATAATTTACCTACAACTGAAGTGAGACTAATGGGACGATAATTCCCTGGACTTTCGTGATCCCCTTTCTTAAAGATATGGGTCACGTTGGCTTCCCTCCAGTCACCAGGCACCTGGCCCATCTCCAACGATTTGTTGAAGACTGTAGCCAGTTGGGGAGCCACCTGGTCGCACACTTCTCACAACACTGGGGAAAAACTGGTCTGGCCCAGGAGCCTTAAACGCGCTGTTTGTCTATTCTATCAGCACCGACTGTCGTGGTACATCTAACACTATCCAGGCCAGCACCTTCGTGCCTCACGCCTGGCTCGGGGATGACGCGGGTATCCTCCCTGGTGAACACTCCCGCAAAGTACTCATTAAGCACATTAGCGATGTCCGCATCGGAGGTCCGCAGAATGCCGCTTCCGTCCTTTAACGGACCTATCATGCTTCTAATGGGCTTTCTACTATTAACATAACTGAAGAATTCCTCAGGGTTCCCCTTGCAGAGGCTTGCCACCCGTAGTTCTTCGTTACGTTTCGCTAGCCTAACCTTTGCCTTCACTTCCCTACACAGGCAGACATACGCTTCAGTGTTCTCGTGGGAATGATTGGCCTTCGCCCTCCTATACGCTACTCTCCTATTTTGGATAGCCGAAGCGATGTCACGATTGAACCACTTAGGCTGCGTTGAAGCAGGGGTGACCAGTTTTGAGGGTATGGCAGCAGACTGCAGCACCATAAACTTGTCCCGGAATGCACTCCACACTCCCTCAACATCGCCGCCAACCTCTAACCCCATCTCTCCTACGCTATCCCTGAGGCTAACAAAGTTCGCCCGCCGGAGATCGAGTTTACTGCCTCTCGAGTTACTACGCTTCACCCGAGGGACACACACACGGAACCTAATAAGACCATGATCACTCCCGCCCAATGATTTGTCAACGGTGAGGCCAGTGACGAGGTTGTCTTCAGTCGTGAATACTAAGTCTAGAACACTTTCGCCTCATGTAGGCTCATTGACCCACTGAGTGAGGAAGTTCTCATCAGCAAAGTCAACTAGCCTCCTCCCTTCAGCATCGGCAGTACTGTTTTCCCACTTTATGCCGCGACAGTTGAAGTCTCCTAAAACTACACACACCCTATCCCCTAGCAGGCTACTGAGTTCATTGTACAGGCCCTATCCTCCTCGAGGAGGAAATGCGGAGGTCTGTACACCAAGATTAACCTATAGTTCGTCCCTCCCACATTCAGATCGACGCCAAGCAGCTCCCGTTCCGATGGGAACTGGCAGTCAACCGGACTCAACGTGTCTCTGACGTATATTAGTACCCCACCCCCCTCCCCATGGGTGCGGTCTTTGTGAAACATTCTATACCCGGGAATTTCGAACTCCCCAACGTAGTCCCTACGATCAGTATGAATCCAGAACTCGATGATAGCAACAGAGGGGTTCCAGCACAGGTGAATCAGTGCTTAACACCCGACCATCTCAGATCTTGCTTATTTTTGGTGTATAAGGTAAGTTTGTTTAAGAAAGCCAGCTGTGAAAGTTTCAGCTTTCTACGACCATTACTTCACGAGTTATGAAGGTCAGAAAAATCAAGGTTAAGGTCAAAATAGCTCAAGGTCAGCATCTTTGGATGCACCTCACACATTCACTAATTATCGTAACCATATGAAACTACATGTTTTTGGACTCAGAATGAGCTGTAGAATCCAAAAATGCAACGAAAACAGCAATAGGAGAACAAATAAAAATGTTCACCCTTTTTCAAGGAATGAATTGACCCTTTGACCTTGAAGTTCACACATTTTGGGGAAACATTTCTTTACACAAAATGAAGTTCCACCATTGCACTTTTAATATAAACAATAAAAATGTATCTTATTCACCATCTATACTGTCTTAAAGAATTTTTCAAATTGGCTATTTTTCAAATTTCTGGCAAAATCGCCATATGTATATGCATATACGTATGTACTGTACTGTACTGTTAAATAATATATTTTGTGAACATAAATTAATTACTTATTTTATGCCTTTCTTACAAATAAACAAGATGGGTAGAAAAGTTTGTGCTGATCCTCTTAGAAAACATAAGAAGAAGATCGAAAAAGCACTTGTGCCAGTCCGTAATACACTGCAAGGAATTCACGGATTAATATATGGAGATTACATTTGTAAAAATTGTGTTAATGATATCAATAAAATCAAAGCTGAAGACAAAAAAGTCTGATATTGTCTCAGATTTGAACTCAGACACTGATGCCACTGCCACAGAAAAACGTTCCTCTGCCTATGGGTGTACTACTGAAATAATGTTTGAAGATTTCCAAGGAGATTTAGACAATTCTTCCAATGCTGAATGTGACACCAGTGAAGACAAGTAAGTTTAAGTATTTTTAAAGTGTTAATTTATGTAGATATTATAGCAACAAAACATCAATATATATAATTACATGTATGAACATTACAACCTATATATATTTGACAAATTCATGTATGCATATCAATTTATATAATGAAGATCAATACAGTTATGATTATATATGGTATTTACCAAATTCATATGTAATGTACATGTACATCTATAGGCCTACAGTTGATTAAAAAAAGTTATAATTTATTTTATTTGTTTTTCAGAGGGTCTGTCACGAAAAGGGAGATCTTCAAAGGCTGAAACAAAATTTGAAATGGCATCAACATCCCTGAAGAGAAAGCTAGAAACTTCATATGACAAGTTTTACACAAGAAAGTGAAGAAAAGCAATCTAAAATGGATGACAATAATTTGTGAGTACTGTATATATATCTGTAGTACCTTCATTAAAGTATACTAAGCCTATATATAGATCATATGTTTGCATATAAATTTACTCAAACATGTATATCATTTTCGCAGGCATGCAGGAGTGATGCAAGCACTCAAGAATGCCTTCAGTGAGACGACTGACTACAAGAGGAAGATTCAAATACTAACACACTCACCATACACCATTCACAGAACAGCATCTTTCTTCAATGCATCTACAAGAATGGTTTCAACCAGCCCCAAAATAAAGAAAGAACATGGCATATTACCAGAAGTTCCACATATTAGCAAAGGTCGGGTTATAACAGAAAGAGAAGGAAGCAGTGTGCACTTTCTATGAATCAGATGAAATAAGCAGAATATGTCCAGGCAAGAAGGATTGTCTATCAATTAGGAATCATGAAGGAGAGAAGCAACTACAGCAGAAACGATTGGTGCTTGGTAATTTACGTGAGATTTTCGCTGTTTTCAAGGCAAATGAGACTAATCCAAAAATAGGTTTCTCATCATTTGCTGCATTGAGACCCAAGTGGTGTGTCTTGGCAGGAGCTGGAGGAACACACACTGTGTGTGTCTGTACCTACCACCAAAATCCCAAACTTCAGCTATCAGCTTTGGGGGAAAAACAACTATCATATAGAGACCTCATTCTCTATGCAGTTTGTGACAGTGAAAAGGAAGTGTGTATGCTACAAAAATGTGCATTGTGTCCAGGAGGTGGTGTTATTGCATTCCTTGAAGGATTGGAATCTGTTCAGGATGCAGTCGGCACCATAATTACATACAAGCAGTGGACTTCCACAGATCGGACAACCCTTATTAACATCGGTGAATCCCTTGAAAACTTCATTAAGTCTTTGGCAACTAGAATTTGTGCACTAACAAGACACACTTATGTGGCTGATGCACAAGCAAGTTTCCTAAAAAAACTGAAAGCTAATCTGATGGTCACTGAAGGTATTCTCCTAGGAGACTTCTCTGAAAACTACTCATTTATTGTACAAGATGCTGCACAAGGTTACCATTGGGAAAATAGTCAGGCAATAGTTCATCCATTTGTGTTCTACTATAAAGTAAATGAAAATGATGTTGAAATTAAAGTTAAAAGTTGTTGTTTCATTTCTGATGACATGAAACATAGTACAAACCTTGTCTTTGCTTTCTTAAAGCAACTGATCCCCATGATAAAAGAAGAGAGCTCAGGCCTGCGGAAGATTCATTACTTTACTGATGGTTGCGGAGGGCAGTATAAGAATAAATATTGAGATGGTATGGTTAACACCCCAAGTTGGTGGGAACTCCACTATTGGGAAGGATTCCTGAGAGCTCCCAAACCCCTCAGTAGGGCCTGGGAGGTTTCATTAATCCCCATTGGGGCAGAGCTTTCTTAGAAAGCCAAGCCTTCAGTTACTAAAAAATGTTTTTCTTCTCTTTTTAATTGATATAACAGATTTGAAATTCTCTCAATAT
This sequence comes from Bathynomus jamesi, assembly GCA_023014485.1. Classification (NCBI taxonomy): domain Eukaryota; kingdom Metazoa; phylum Arthropoda; class Malacostraca; order Isopoda; family Cirolanidae; genus Bathynomus; species Bathynomus jamesi. The sequence goes on from JAJOZX010001934.1 coordinate 175,810, forward strand.
AGAGAATGTTAAAAAACTGAGGCAATCATATGCCTCAGTATAAAAGCTTTGAAATTCTCTCAGTATAGAGAACAAGAAGCTTGAGGCAATCATATGTCCATTTCAAGAGACGGGAAAGCATCTCACTTCTCCTTGATGGTGTGGTAGGTGATCCAGTCTTGTTTTTACCATTGGTGTTTTGTATTGCTTAACCATTAGCTATAAGAACCATGTCTCACATATTTGGATCACTTAAAATTATCATGTAAATATCATAATCATTTCTGAATGCCTGATTTCCTTTATAAAGACCGTGTTGAAAAACCTAACTTCAGTTATCAATATGCATCACAATGGATTTTGAGCTTTCTCAGGCTGTGAACTAAATTGTACCTTTAACTGCCTTATGAGCAACATATTAATGCAAATACATATCCCAAAATTTTAGACCATTAATTATCATTGTCAGTTTTGCTCCCTTTTCTGGCATCATTGCACTCATGGATTCCTGTGAGTCCACTGATGACAGTGCTAGGGGGATAATCTCTAAATGTTGTTGGTTTTTTTTCTCTTATCAGGGATTTGTTTTTGGCTGGGACATTTGCTTATTGAAGTGAATTTGGACAAAGCTTTTTCTTCCCCAATGCCTGCACAAATGCTGAAGCCAGTGTTCACATAATTTTTTTGTTATAAACATTGCTTTTGTGTTACTGATTGAGCCAAGAATACATTTAATGATTGTGAGATGAAGTGGAGTTTAAAATGACACATCTGGGACTTATCAGGTTTATACAATTTGGGTAACACTCATTGACCTTACCCTAGTAACTAATATTCTTTGTTTTTTTTGCATTAGTTATGTAAGTTATTTTTTTTCTGTAAGTCTTGTCTCCTTTGTGTGGTAATGGGCTGGTGATGGCCAATAATTTAATGGTTTTATTTTATGTTGACATTTTTGTGTGTGGTATGGGACTAATGATGTTTGTTTCTTTTGTTTTGTAGTAATAATTTTTTTTCAAGTGCTTAGTTGGTTCTGAAACACATTGGTGTATGATCAATAAAATTGTTCAGATCTTCTTTAGTTACCTGTAAAAACTTGCCTGCTGATGCAGTTAACCTTGTAAGTGTTATTATTGTTTCGTTGATTAAATTAAGCAAAGGACATTTTACTTTTCTTAAATCCTCCCACCATAAGCCGAAGAGTAAGTCGTTAAAAGAGGCAGACTGGCTATGCCCAGAGATCTTAAAGGTGAGAACCCAGTTTCAGATTGGTAGGAGCTGCCTATCTGACATAATCTCAACCACACTAAAATTGGTAACTTGCTCACCTCATTTCTCTCATTCTTAGCAGTGCAGGTGGTGCTGAAGTCAAAGGATTTTTATTAAGGCCCTCTGGGTGGTTCTCACTGGCAGCTAAATCTCCCATCTCCGCAACCAGCCGCAGCTGCCGTGACCCCACTAACAGAGTATCCGGTAGGTGAGTAACGCAAACGCATCTTTACACAGATACACTTACCGGCATCGCGCCCCGTTTCACTGGTGCCCAGACCCGGGAAGATTGAAGGGAAACATCAATAGAGAGCATTAGCATTGACTAGAAGCCCCTATTCTCTTGCCGGTATTCCCAGCACTCACCACACTGCACAAGAACAGTTGAGAAACAGAATTATTCACAAGAAGAGCAAACAATAGAGAATGGGTGACACAACAGGTCTTGCCAGTCAATTTACCACCACTATCACCACTGCTGTGGCTTCATCAACAGTCACTGTAAGCACAATAGCTAGTCCCATCTTGACTTCTGGCACTAATTTCCCATATAACCATGACAGGGTGGCAGTAGGGAAATAGCTGCTACTTTACAGCCAATAGGAACAACCCCTGAGAGACCAGCATGTCGTCACCACCTATGGCAGGAACTCCTAAGGATGGGGGCATTGACCAACCATCATTGGCAATTCTTCAGCAAATGGTTATGCAGAATGCTCAGACCATGGCCATGATGTCTCAAATACTGGCTAATAGCCATACACCTAAGGTTCTTCCACCGGAAAAATACTGCCTGAGTGAAGGACATGATTTTCATGAGTTTGTGAGAACCTTTGAGAAATATTTTGAGCAAGAATATCCAGGTTCCCTTGAAAGGATGGGATCCCTTTTAGCTAATTACCTCGATGGCTCTGCCTTAGAAATTTATCGAGTAATGCGGAAGTCTACTAGTGATTATGGGACACTGAAGGCTCATTTAATATCCTGGTATGAGAAAGAGCAAAGAAAGAAAGAAGAAAGTCAGAGTCAGGACTTTATGGAGGCTACCAAGCACTCACATGAGACTGTCTCTGCTTATGCCCTTAGAGTAATAACCCTAGCCTGTCAGTGCTTCCCTGGTATGGATGTCACTCAACTCCGTATAGTTAAAGATAGGTTTATATCTGGGTTGCCCTTGGAGTTGAGGCAGGAGCTGACCAGGATCATCCATACTCAAAGGACCTTACTAGGAATGAAGATCTCGTGGGAGAAGCTTGTGGCACTAGCAGACTTAAATTCCACAGAGTCCCCCTTGGCAGGTCAAGCTGGAACCACCACTAGAGGCACCCAAGAAACATCCCCACCAGTGGGTCAGTGGCAGACATCCCAATCCTCTGTGAAGCCCAATCTGAAATGGCCAATGTGGCACATCTAGCACCAGCCCTTCCTACAGCTCAAGCAGCACCCCCATTGAATCAGTGTGCTTATCCACCTTCTTCATGGAATTGGCCACCTAACTATATTGAACAAATCCCACACCAGTCAACACACACACCACATCTGAGTTCACCACCAGTTGTATTAAAGCAAGAACTACCCATGGTTGCCATGGGTGCCCCTCAGTCTACTGCAACAAACAGTCAAGGAAGGCTAAGGGGGCCCAATGGAAGAAAAGTGAGAACTGCAGCAAACTTCCCTAGGGGTCAGTCTCACCCACCAGCCAATAACTTTCAGCAAGTTGCAGCAGCACCAAGAGGCCACAGGACATGTACCCATTGTCAGCAGTCAGGGCATACAAAGGGTCAATGTCCCTCGCGTCCTTTATGTCATTGGTGTGGAAAGCGGGGTCATCTCCATCAAGATTGCTATACTGCCAGGAACATTTGCATACGTTGTAAGCAACATGGACATAGCCCTGCACAGTGTCCTACTCAGAAGAACTATTTAATGGAGAGGCCACAATGCCCAAGTTGTGGAGGACCACATTTGGGTCAAGATTGCATGAGTGACCAAGGGTTGGTCCCACCACCACAAGAACTAGCACCAGAATTGGGAAACTAGATAGCTCTGTCATGGAAGGCCGCATGCCAGAGCTACCCCAGCATGCTAGCAATGAACGGTCTTTTGGAGGCATCATTGCTTCCCAGGAAGCAACACCATCAGGGCAATATCCATTAGCAAGTCAGATTGCACACAACTACCTTGAGGCCCCCCAGAGTGAGACGAAGATGAGACAGTGGAAGATGTTGAACAAGTTGGAACCCTAGAGAGGGATGAAGAGCAGCCAGTGAACACTGAAGATGAATTGGCTGAAGTTCTGGACCTGAGACAAGAGCAGGAATCAAGCAATGCCTTAGTCATCCAGCCAAGAATAAAAAGCTCTCCCCACACAGTGCTGCAGTCAGTTTGATGTCAGCTTCATGTTACCATCAACTTCCCTCTGATAAATTCCCACTAAAGGAAGTACCTCTCAAGGGGATTAGGGGTATAGGTAAACACATTGTGCCAGTTCTGGGTGGTTGTACATTCACGCTCATGTTTCCCAACTTTGAAACACAACCAATTGAGTTTGTGGTTGTGAGAGACCATGTCTCAGACTTTGATCTGATCTGTGGGGTAAACATGTTACAGACTGATAGTTTGCTTCCTGACTTGGCTAAACGAGAACTCCTCACTCGGAAGGGAAGCCAACTTATCACAGTTGCCCAAGATGCTCAACAGCCACTTCCAACCAGCCTTGAATGTGAAAGTGTGGAAGATGTTGAAGTTGCGCCCCGCACCTGTCAAATGATAGAGGCATGTTTCCGCCTCCAAGGATACAACCCTGATCATGAGTTAACTTATTTGGAAAGTAACTCCTCGTAAAAGATTTGATTATACAACCTGGATTAATGAATGTCACAGAAGACAACTTTTTGGTTGCGGTATTCAACCTTGGAGACTTCTCACAGAAGATCTCCAGAGGAAACTTAATTGGGAAGGCTATGAAATTGCAGGGTAAGGACTCACTGGTACATCTGGTGGACTTCACTGACAGTTCAAAAACTTCTAAAAATCAGGAGGACTGGACTTCACAAATGATGGTTGATGCTTTTGAGTTGACAAATACATCTCTCTCAGCAGAACAAAAGGACCAGTTAGTCCAGTTGTTGCTGTGCCACCAAGGAGCTATTAGTCATGGTGATGGGGATGTTGGCCACACAACCATTATCAAGCATCAGATTGAAACAGAACACAGGCTTCCAGTCCATATCCCAGTAAGGCGAGTCCAAGGACCTGTACTGCAGGACATTGAAGAGCACTGCCAACAGCTGGAGGAAGATGGTATCATCAGACGAAGTTTCTCCCCATACTCTGCACCTGTCGTGCCAATTAAGAAAAGTGATGGGTCAATACGGTTATGCATTGATTATCGAGAGCTCAACAAAATAACAAAACGAGATTGCTTTCCATTACCTAATTTGATTGACACTCTCTTCAATTTGCATGGAATGCAATACTTTTCTACCATTGATTTAGTCAAAGGGTATTATCAGGTTGAGATGGAGGAATCCAGTGTTGAGAAAACTGCATTCTCCACCCCTCTTTCCCATTGGGAATTTCTCAGAATGCCGTTTGGGGTGAAAAATGGTCCAGCTACCTTTCAACGAGCCATGATGATGGCATTATCTGGGATCCCATGGACTCAATGCATGGTCTACCTTGATGATATAATGGTAGTAAGCCGCACCTTCCCTGAACATCTTGAAATTCTGGGAAAGGTCTTGCATGCCTTGGAATCTAATGGTTTTAAGATCAAACCCTCAAAGACTGAGCTTTGCCAAGAGGAAGTGACATTCCTGGGACATCAGGTGTCATCCAAGGGGATGGTCCCACTGGTAAAGAACCTAGAAGGTATTGCCAAGTTTCCAATCCCAAACACCATCAGAAGACTCCGCCAATTCTTAGGGATGGTTAATTTCTATCGCCGACACATCCAAAATTGCTCAGAGATAGCAAAGCCTCTTAGTGAACTTACAGGCCGCAAGACGCTGACTTGGACAGCGAGTTGCCAGACTGCGTTTGATAAACTAAAGGAGGCCTTAGTTAGTCCGATCTTGTTGACATACCCTGATAGGTCAAAGGAAGCTAAACCCCTACAGCTCCATGTAGATGCTTCTAACATTGGAGCTGGGGCTTGCTTGTCCCAAGAGCAGGAAGGAAATAATAGGCCCATAGCCTTTGTTTCAACCACATTCAATAGGGCTGAACAAAAGTACTCAACCACTGAACGAGAATTAGCTGCTATTCGATGGGCTGTGAGGACCCTAAAACCCTTCCTTTATGGAATTAAAGTTAAAATTTTTACTGATCATCAACCTTTAACCTTCCTTTACAATATGCCATTAGTAAATAACAGAGTTGCTCGCACACTGGAAGAGCTGAGTAGCATTGAATATGAGCTAGTGTACATTAGTGATGTAGCGGATATCATTTTTTTCACATCCACGGATGAGGATGTTTGATTTCAACATCCGCGGATGCGGATGCGGATGTCTACATTTTCGTTATTTTTTAGGATATATTCGAGATTTGTTGTGTTTAACGTACATAATAAGTTATTATATAGAGAGAGCTGTAGCTATAATGTAGTATAATTGATTAATTGTACAATAATTGCTGTACTTTTCTCTGAACATAAAATAATATCAAGCATCTAACTAATATAGAAATCAATTAGTGAATTCATCTGCAAATAAATTCGTTATATTTTGTTGAGTTTCAGCCACAATTAGAAACTATAATTGTGTTACCAGGATGGTGGACGTGAACCCAACTCAAATGCACCCCACCGACCTCTTTCCCCAACCTCCACCCTTATAGAAAGAGATCTTTAATTAGCTTGATAACTATTTATATTAAGTTTAAAGTTTTATTAGGCATATTTATAAATGAGTAATTAAAATAAAGTAAACTAAGATGTTCATTGTTTAATGTTCAAACTTAATTATAGGAAGGTTATGCTTAAGGAACATTAATTTTTCTGCCTTTTCTGCTGCCAGTCTGTTTCTCTTTTCATCATATATTAATCCAGCACTGCTAAATAATCTCTCGCTTGGTACGTTTGTTGGAGGACAGGCTAAATGTTTCCTTGCAAGTTTACTCAAGTATGGATAGATATTCTGCATATTTTTCCACCAACTAATAGGATTGTCACATGCAGCCAGGCGTTTTTCTTGGTGATAGCTCTCGATCATTTTTACTACATCTTTTGACATCGCGTAGGTCTCGTCATTGCTGCTTGACTCAAGAAACTGAGAGACAGATTCTGTGATAGATTTGCTTGTTGAAGGTGTTGGTTCTGTCACAAACTTTTATTCTTTTGGTGGGTGGCGAAGCGACAGATTCAAGAGATTGAAGCTCTTCAACTGCTTTGCCAAGTGATGATTTAACTCGTTATAATGTACTAGGTGAAAATAACTTAGCTTTGTAACGTGGATCTAAGTAGGTTGCAAGAGAGTAACTTCATACAAGAACAGCCTCTCGTCTTGTCGCTTGCATCACTTTTGCGCACAATGAACTAGTTCTATTAATATAGTAGAATTTGATAATTTCCACTTATTAATGACGTTTTATCTCAACGGTCCACATCCGCACGACATCCGCAGTCCAAAGTGCGGATGCGGATGCGGGCGCGGATGAGAGAAAATATGCAGATGTTCCGCGGATGCGGATGTGACCTACATCACTAGTGTACATACCTCGGAAACAGAATTGTATTGCAGATGCACTATCCAGGTCTCCAATTGACAATTGTCAAGAATCATTGGATCAATATGACAACCGATCAAATGCCACTCCAAAAGGATTCATAAAGACTGAAGTCCCAGGGGGAGGAGATTCCCTCTTTTATTGTCTATCCTTGTGGAGTAGTGGCACAATGGATCATCATGGGGAAATCAGAGAAGCAACAGTAGCAGAACTAATTAACAGGTGAAATAAGTATGGGATCTCTTCTGATAAAGCTATCACCCGTCAGCTGAATCTGATGAAACATGTTGGTCAGATCCCAACCCCACGGTTGATCCAAGTTTATAGTGATATGAATAAGGTAGAGATTTGGGTATATCATGGAGATTGAGCTCCCTTAAAGTATGGTTCTGACAACTACCATGATCGGTGTTATCTGCAGTGCCCTGCTGGGATCCATTACAATTGGTTAAACCCTATACACCTACCTGGTCAATCAAATGATAAGCCTTCCCCTGAAATTCTAAATGTGAATAGGGAAACTGATAGCCCCTTTGAAGAATTTACACTGCTTGATGATAGCATGGAGGAGGACCTTGCACCTGACACAGAGGCTAGTGGGGAGGGGAATCTATCATCGGATAACCTTACACCACAATTGGAACTGACATCAGTTGTGGTGGACATCTGTCCAGTGATTCCTTTGAGAGAAGGAGAACAACTCCCAAAAGAAGGAGGGGCATTGTCACTGGAAGATGTCATAACCTTACAAAAACTTGACCCTCACCTACATCGCCTTAAAAAGGGGATTAAGCAACAATGGACAGCAAAACGATATACTGGAAACCTACAACCATATAAACGAGATCATCAGCAATTGGTAGTTATTGATGACATCATTTACCATAGGGGAAGAGACCACCACTTGCTTTGTGTTGTTGCCAAAGGTGTTGCTATAGATTGGGCTGTCATTTTTCACAAGGAGTTTGCTCACTTAGGGCAAAATAAATTGCTTGCCCTATTATTGGAACATTTTTGGTAGTGTCAGTGTGTGGAGTGTCAGAGAGCAAAGATTACCAATATTCTCCACACACCACCTGTGTTTAAGATTGTAACCCAACATCCTTTTGAGTTGATTGCAGCAGATCTTATCTCCTACCCTATCTCTCAAAAGGGGAATGTTTGTGCATTGGTGGTGGTTGACCATTTCTCTAAGTGGTTGTCCGTGGTCCCACTGCCCAATAAATGGGCCTCTACTGTAGCACAAGCATTCAAAACTCGAGTATATCCATTTCTGCCCAGGCTGCCTGAAAAGCTACTCAGTGATAATGGGCCTGAGTTCACAGCCCAGGAATTGAAGATACCTTGCTTGAACTGGATATACTCCATGTAAGGACTTCTCCCGATCGCCCCACATCCAATGGGGCTGTTGAGCGAGTAAACAGGACACTAACCCAATATTTGCAGATGAGTTTGAACCAGGTTGAGACCTGGGATGACCATCTGCCCAGGGTGGTATCCATTTACAACAATACCAAGCATCAGGAGACTGGTATTTCCCCAGCAGCCTGTCTCTTATCCCAGACTCACATCTTCCCTCAGGGCCCTAGGATAGACCACCATCAGCTTCAATATCGGGATGAAGGCCACCCACGGTTCGAACCCTATCACTTAAACCAGCTGGTGGGGCTGAAAATACACTATCCTGGCAACCTGAGCCTCAATAAATTCAAACCTCGGTATGCTGGACCATATTGTATAATTAAAGTGAACCCAAATGAAATTACTTATCAAGTTCAGTCAATGAACCCTCAGGAACCCACTATTTATAAAGTTCACCACAAACATCTGAAAAAGTGGAATGTGGCTCCACCATATCTTCAACAGAACCGCTACTACCAAAGGCTTTTGGGAGATGCCCATTATGAGGTTGAATTCCTACCACAACCTACACCTGTAGAGATGAGTAAGGGTCCATCTCTAATTGAAGAACCAAGCCATGATAAACCATTCTTTAAGGGTTTTCGCTTCAACCCATTACCTGTGGAGCGTCTGAGAAAAATTCAGCAGACTCTAGATCAGACTCTCCACAACCTGTATCAGTTGGAAGAGATTTCATGAACAGCCACCTCCCAGCAGAAATTCTTTGAGACAAGATAAGACAAGTGGGGAGGATAAAGTTAATGGGGACATAGAGAATGGATGCCCAGTAGCAATCTCATCCTTTGATTCAGGGCAGGAACTACCTTCCTCTGAATTGGAGCCAGTGAAACAAAGTCCCCTAACGTCTTTTCGATTTATTGCTACCAATAATCAATCATATTTAGTGGCTGTGGAACCTGAAACAGACTTTGCAGTGACACAATCTCCAGAATCTTCAGAAATGACAAGTGAGTTCGAACTTAGTGGCCTAGGAGGAGGACTGAGTCCAACTGATCAGCCAACTCACGCAAGGCGACGAGGGTCCCTCACTCTGGAACCATTCTCTGGTGTATTAAAGTGGGTAAAGAAAACATCATTGACACCTTCAAAAATTGATTTTAGAGGGTTCTCACCTGAATCTCAAAACCTGCCTTTACCAGTTGTTACACAAGTAGGTATCCTCAAGAAGATGGGGAACCGACCATTCACAAGGTCACAGGGCAGATCTCAGGAATTGCCTAGGGTACAAAGTTCCCCACTTGAGAGGAAAACTAAAAGTAAGGTTACTGATTAGGTTAAGGTAAGATATAATTTGTAAAGTGTATTAAAGTCCCATACTATCACTCATCACTACTTATGTACTTAGAGATAAAAATACCTGTGTTGTGCACCCTACAACAAGTGGGGAGGAGTGAGATGGTATGGTTAACACCCCAAGTTGGTGGGAACTCTACTATTGGGAAGGATTCCTGAGAGCTCCCAAACCCCTCAGTAGGGCCTGGGAGGTTTCATTAATCCCCATTGGGGCAGAGCTTTCTTAGAAAGCCAAGCCTTCAGTTACTAAAAATGTTTTTCTTCTCTTTTTAATTGATTATAACAGATTTGAAATTCTCCCAATAGAGAATGTTAAAAAACATTGAGGCAATCATATGCCTGAGTATATCAGCTTTGAAATTCTCTCAGTATAGAGAACAAGAAGCTTGAGGCAATCATATGTCCATTTCAAGAGATGGGAAAGCATCTCACTTCTCCTTGATGGTGTGGTAGGTGATCCTATAGTCTTGTTTTTACCATTGGTGTTTTGTATTGCTTAACCATTAGCTATAAGAACCATGTCTCACATATTTGGATCACTTAAAGTTATCATGTAAATATCATAATCATTTCTGAATGCCTGATTTCCTTTGTAAAGACCTTGTTGAAAAACCTAACTTCAGTTATCAATATGCATCACAATGGATTTTGAGCTTTCTCAGGCTATGAACTAAATTGTACTTTTAACTGCCTTATGAGCAACATATTAATGCAAATACATATCCCAAAATTTTAGAACATTAATTATCATTGTCAGTTTTGCTCCCTTTTCTGGCATCATTGCACTCATGGATTCCTGAGTCCACTGATGACAGTGCTAGGGGGATAATCTCTAAATGTTGTTGGTTTTTTTTCTCTTTATCAGGGATTTGTTTTTGGCTGGGACATTTGCTTATTGAAGTGAATTTGGACAAAGCTTTTTCTTCCCCAATGCCTGCACAAATGCTGAAGCCAGTGTTCACATAATTTTTTTGTTATAAACATTGCTTTTGTGTGTACTGATTGAGCCAAGAATACATTTAATGATTGTGAGATGAAGTGGAGTTTAAAATGACACATCTGGGACTTATCAGGTTTATACAATTTGGGTAACACTCATTGACCTTACCCTAGTAACTAATATTCTTTGTTTTTTTTGCATTAGTTATCTAAGTTATTTTTTTTCTGTAAGTCTTGTCTCCTTTGTGTGGTAATGGGCTGGTGATGGCCAATAATTTAATGGTTTTATTTTATGTTGACATTTTTGTGTGTGGTATGAGACTAATGATGTTTGTTTCTTTTATTTTGTAGTAATAATTTTTTTTCAAGTGCTTAGTTGGTTCTGAAAACACATTGGTGTATGATCAATAAAATTGTTCAGATCATCTTTAGTTACCTGTAAAAACTTGCCTGCTGATGCAGTTAACCTTGTAAGTGTTATTATTGTTTCGTTGATTAAATTAAGCAAAGGACATTTTACTTTTCTTAAATCCTCCCACCATAAGCCGAAGAGTAAGTCGTTAAAAGAGGCAGACTGGCTATGCCCCCAGAGATCTTAAAGGTGAGAACCCAGTTTCAGATTGGTAGGAGCTGCCTATCTGACATAATCTCAACCACACTAAAATTGGTAACTTGCTCACCTCATTTCTCTCATTCTTAGCAGTGCAGGTGGTGCTGAAGTCAAAGGATTTTTTATTAAGGCCCTCTGGGTGGTTCTCACTGGCAGCTAAATCTCCCATCTCCGCAACCAGCCGCAGCTGCCATGACCCCACTAACAGTATCTCCGGTAGGTGAGTAACGCAAACGCATCTTTACACAGATACACTTACCGGCATCGTGCCCCCGTTTCAATATAACTTCACCAATTTGTGTCACCACAAAGAGGACTTTGGACTGGATGCTGAATGGCACTTTTTTGCAACTTCACATGGCAAAAGTGCTTGTGATAGAGTCGGAGGCACAGCAAAAAGAATGACGGCTCGTGCCAGTCTTCAACGTACATTTAAAGACCAAATTCTGACACCACTTGACATGATGAAATTTCTGGATGAGAAAGATACCAGCACAAAATTTGTATTCTTATCGAAACAAAATGTCCAGCAGACAACTGAATTCCTGGAAAATAGATATAAAAATTCTGTAACCATCCCAGGTACTCGTAGATTTCATAGATTTGTGCCTATTAGTCATACCCAGTTGGAGGTTGGTGAGATTTCCTCAGGTCCTACAAAAATTATGACAGTTATGCATCCATCGTTTAAAGATAATTTACATGAGCAAAAGCACATTTCAACTGAAGATATACAAGTTGGGGTATATGTAGCTTGTAACTATGATAATAAAATTTCGTTTGGATTAGTGGTTGAAGTATCAGAAGAATTTAGTGATTATAAGGTCAATTTTATGTCTCCACATGGAAGACGTTCTAAACATAGTTTCCCTTCTCATCCTGACTCATGTTGGATGTTATCATCTGATATTATCCAGACAATGACTGCTCCATCATTGACAGCAGGTTCAAGAATAATTCAGTATGCCTTTGATGATCATGAGATGCTAACAGCTGAGGGTAATCATGCAGACCTGTTTGCCACAGTTTCCTGTTCTTGAGTCGAAAGTGTACAGAGCTCTAGTTTAATATGTATCTATAGAATACAGGTCTACATAATATGATACTCCTTTTTTACTCCTATTTTATATGATACTCCTATATATATATGTTTGTATTAATGTATTATTAATAAAAGTAATTATAAAAAAAAGTAAAATATTTCTAAGGGTGGAAAGGTGTGGTTGTAGGGGTGGAGGAGACCACAATAAAATAGAGATCTATATCATAGTTATACCTATGGTACCTAGCTTATATCTAAGTGATTTTGTATCACGTTTCTAATAATATTTATTTTTGCTTAAGTAGTTTAAATAATGAATATCTCTAATTTTAACAGTACATATATGCATATACGGTACATATGGCGATTTTGCCAGAAATTTGAAAAATAGCCAATTTGAAAAATTCTTTAAGACAGTATAGTTGGTGAATAAGATACATTTTTATTGTTTATATTAAAAGTGCAATGATGGAACTTCATTTTGTGTAAAGAAATGTTTCCCCAAAATGTGTGAACTTCAAGGTCAAAAGGTCAATTCGTTCCTTGAAAAAGGGTGAACATTTTTATTTGTTCTCCTATTGCTGATTTCATTGCGTTTTTGGATTCTACAGCTCATTCTGAGTCCAAAAACATATAGTTTCATATGGTTACGATAATTAGTGAATGTGTGAGGTGCATCCAAAGATGCCGACCTTGAGCTATTTTGACCTTAACCTTGATTATTCTGACCTTCATAACTCGTGAAGTAATGGTCGTAGAAAGCTGAGACTTTCACAAACTTACCTTATACATTAAAAATAAGCAAGATCTGAGATGGTCGGGTGTCAAAATGAAAATTTTTTGCTTCACCTGTGCTGGAACCCTCCAACGATATCCTGGTATTCTGATGCTAAGAGCGCCCGTAGCTCGCCAAACTTGTTCCTGATCAACATAGCATTAAAAAGCATTGCACGGAGGGAGCCTCCCCTATTCTGACCACCCCCTAGCACGACCCCTTTCCCGAACAGCCAGGGCTGTCGGGAGTTGAATAGCCCCTCACTAACGAGGGGACAATCTCCGCAGGAGCTTGAGCCCCCTCCAACGTGGAAGGAGTCACTAACTGCTGGGGAGGGAGGGGGACTAACTGCTGGGGGAGGGAGGGGGACTAACTGCTGGGGGAGGGAGGGGGACTAACTGCTGGGGGAGGGAGGGGGACTAACTGCTGGGGGAGGGAGGGGGACTAACTGCTGGGGGAGGGAGGGGGGCTAACTGCTGGGGGAGGGAGGGGGACTAACTGCTGGGGGAGGGAGGGGGACTAACTGCTGGGGGAGGGGGACTAACTGCTGGGGGAACTGGCAGCCAATTTCATTAGAATCCTACAACTCGGGACCAGAGGGCTGTCACACCCGGAGTATAAAGTTTACAACACCCAGAAGGAATGTGCATAACCTTTATACCCCCTGTGAGAGAGAGAGAGAGAGAGAGAGAGAGAGAGAGAGAGAGAGAGAGAGAGAGAGAGAGAGAGAGAGAGAGAGAGAGAGAGAGAGAGAGAGAGAGAGAGAGAGAGAGAGAGAGAGAGAGAGAGAGAGAGAGAGAGAATTTTGTACACACTCAAATAGTGTGCAAGATTTGGTCTAACCTTTTCTTGAACTGATCCACAGAGAAACTGTTCACAACTTCCGAAGATAACCTGTTCCATGTGTCACAGATCTTATACGTAAAGTAATTCCCACACACATTAGTCCTAAACCATTTCAAATCCAACTTCCAACCATTGTTGTGAGTTGGGTTATCATTTAAACTAAACATACTTCTAAAATCGACATCGTTGAACGCGCGTAAGAGCTTGAAAACCTCGATCAGTTGACCGCACAGCCTCCGAGTTTCCAGCAAAAACAAGTTCAGGGCGCGTAACCGTCGATTGTAGCCCATATGCCTAATGAAAGGGATTAACTTTGTGGCCCTTGCCTGCACTCGCTCTAGCTCTAGCCTCTCAATATCTTTCCTGAGGGTGGGCAACCAGAACTGCACAGCATATTCCAGGTGCAGCCGAACCAGGGAATTGTACAGAGAGAGCACAATCTCCTTGTTGCGAAACTGAAATTGCCTCCTGATATAACCCAACAGCTTCTGGGCTTTTTTTTCCCACCTCTACGCACTGTTTGGTAAACTTAAGGTCGCTGCTAAGTAGCACACCCAAGTCCTTTTCCAAATCAGCTGCCTCGATATTACTCCCCAACATTGAGTAGTCCGACTTGGGGTTGGCGTAGCCAATGTACATCACCTTGCATTTACCCAAGTTAAACGGCATTTGCCATTTTTCCGACCATTCTCCTATCCTACCTACACCCACCGCAAAATGACTTCGGACCTTCGTGCAATATTGCGCTGAGAAAGCGGTCTGAAATCGATTTGCATTTCTCACGCTACCGAGTAAAATATTTTGTCTGGAAGTATCTGGCATGTTGTTAGTCGATCCCTTTATGCTACCGCAGAGGCAAAACTCGTCAGTGTTTAGATAGAGGTGACGTGGGGGTGTTGTGTTTCTGCCGTACCGCGTCCAGAATTCTTGGATTTTTGTGTGCAGTCGTTTGTGTTCTTTATTTTTCTTAAAGTGCAGTGGGCATGCCTGGGAAGTATTGTTCTGTTGAGGAGAAAGCCCGTATTCTTGCGTGGAGGCAAGAAAATGTCCCGATAAAGACGATATGCGAGCGTACTGGTCGGGCCAAGTTGACCATCATGAAGTTGCTGGTGGCGGCTAGAGGCCTACCACACAACGTCGTACTGAAGCACAATTTCAGTGGTGGAAGGCGAAGGAAGATGGCTAAGGCCACAGATAACCTCATAAAGAGAGAAGTGTTGAAGAACCCTCGACTTACAGCGTCTCAATTGAAAAAGAACCATCCCAAGCTGCTGGAAGCCATGTCTGTTCGAACGATCCAGCACCAGCTGCAGAAGGACTTGGGGTTACCATGCCATACCGCCGCCAAGAAGCCACTTATCACCAGCCACATGAAGCAGCAGCGTGTTGCCTTTGCAAAGAAATACGTTCATTGGACATCGCCACAGTGGAGGAAGGTGATGTTTTCAGATGAAAGCATGTTCCAGGTGTTCTAGATTCGATCTGCCAAGGTGCGATGCCCATCATCTGCTAGTCGGTACCACCCAGCCTACATGGTACTGACTGAGTCAGTGATGGTGTGGGGGGGTTTTTCTGGTGAGAAGGGAAATGGGGGTCTGTACTTCCTTCCCAAGAATGTGATGATGAATGGTGACCGTTATATTGATGTTCTTAACCCTAGATAGGTAACCTTCTGATACAGTCCTTATTCAGGTAACCTGGGGTGGAATCAACCCCATAAAGGAAAAAAAAAAAGGAAAAAATAGTAATTGTACATTTATTGCTGTAAAACAAATACAAGAATAAACCTTGAACTTAGTACTTTATGTTAATACTAGACCTTTATGAAAATTATAATTAAACTATTTTTAAAACAATTAATGAAAAATAGTTTAGAAAAAAATGAACATTTTTTGAAATTCCGAGATTACTGTGAAGGAGCTGAGGTACAATCCCATCCCTGTAGTGGCACAAACAGGCGAAGATAGGGAACTCTGGAGCCCACATCACAATCACCAAGAATGCACAGTAAGGTCTAGAAAGGAAGCCAAAAAAGACCTAAAATCACTTGATGTAATTTTTACATTTTTTTAAATCGGCATATATATGCCCTTTATGCCCCATTAAATATTGTCGTATGTGGATGAAGCATACATTTTGATATCTACAATACATTGCTAAGCAGAAAATGTTAATAAATTACTCTTACCTTTGCTTACTGGCAGTCGCGGCAGGTGAGTGTGGAGTGGTCGATGCACACAGGGCGGTTGCAAGCTGTGCACCTCTTTTTGGTCTTTTTGTCCCCCTTCCTGGTACACAGTAGGCATCTCTTGGGCTTCTCAGAGGTAGAGGCAGCTGCTTGATCATGAGAGTGGATGTTGATGTTGTAGATGTCCCTAATCAACATGGCTGTGGACCTCATGATTGTAGGGAAGCCCATACGTTCTTCTGCCCAAGGCTTTATCAACTCTATTGCCAAAGTCTTCATGTATTCACGTCTAGTTAGTGTTTGTTCGCCCAGTTTTTCTTTGTTGTCATTGCAGATGATGTAAGAGTTTATACCTCCTGCATTTACGATTCCATAGAAGAGAGAGAGGGGCCAGCGTCTCATTTTTCTGCTGCATGAGTAGGTACTACACATCTGGTCAAACGAGTCGACACCTCCTTTTGTGCTATTGTAATACATAACAATTTCAGGTTTTTTAGTTGCAAAATCAATTGTAGGTTGCCCATGCATAGTGGATAAGAGGAGCACAAATTTCTTTCTTTTGTTAGGCTTGTAGGACACGTGTTGTGGAGCCATCAGAGACAAATCCAGACTGGCCAGGTCCGATGACATTCTTCTCCAGCATCTTTGGGGGGATATGTGGTTTATTTGCATGTAGTCCCCCCACATATGTCATGCCAAAGTTGGTTTGCAGGTCTTTCACTAGCTGTATACTTGTGAACCAATTGTCTGCTGTAATATTTCTGTGAGAATTTTTGTAGGGTTTGACTAATTCACTGGTGAAATATTGTTCCAGGCTCATATTAGGGGGAGGTTTGGTACTTTTTCCCAGGTATGGTATGGCTTTGAGCATATATTTTGAATCATTATCACACACCATTAGCAGTTTTAGACCATACCTAGCAGGTTTATTTGATATGTACATACGAAATGGACATCTTCCACGAAATCCCAACAACTGTTCATCAACTGTAAGGTTCGGGCCTGGTACATAGTTGTTGCCACAGTTTTCTATGAACATGTCCCAAAAGTCCCTTATTAGGGCTAGTTTGTCACTTCTTGCCTCACGTGTTGCACTGTCGTCAAACCTTAGGCAACGAATCAAGAAACAAAATCTTCTCTCACTCATAGCTGCTCTGTACAGAGGACATCCAAATGTTGTGCTAAACATCTCTGCTGAAGTGACATGATTGTCTTGCTTCATCCCCGACATTATAAGTAACCCAATGAAGGCCCTCATTTCATTGTAAGTTACCCTGCCCACTGAGGCTTTTTGTGTTGCATATTTGGGACTGTGTTTCATGATTGCTTCATTTGTATGTGTCACCAAGATGTTAATAAAATTGTCAGTGAAGAGAAGTTCAAAGCACTTGAGTGGGGTGCTGGCTATTTGAGGAACAACTGTAGGTCCTGCTCGAAAGTTAACAATGTTACATTGTGGTGTTCTTACAGTAGCTCTAGCAGGAAGCTGTGTGCTCCACAGGTGTCCATTTCTCCCACGTAGCTGTTTAGATGTAAATTTCACCACCAGGTTAGGTTCTTCTGGGCCTGCTGTAGATGTCTGTGTTGTGTGCCTCCTTTTCGGTTGTGGTGGTCCTGTCCTTGTTGGTGTATGAGAAGCAGATGTGGAGGGCTGTGCAGGAGCTGTAGGTGCTGCAGTATTTGTCCGTTGTGTTGTTTGCTGGGGCTGGGCATGGGCAACCCCATTATCACTGTAACTAGAGCCATCAGTGTCCATCTCATTCCGGGGAGGTACATACTCTTCATCATCATCACTGCACAAAATATCATCCTCTTCAACATCATCCACATGATGTCAAAATTCGCGGATGATACTAAAATAGGCGGTAAGGTTGTTAACGAGGATGATAGAAATAGGATCCAAGACGATGTAGATAGGATTATGGAGTGGATGGATAAGTGGCAGATGCAATTTAACGTAGATAAATGTAGTTTTGCATATAGGTTCTCGCAACAATAATTACGCGTACACGATGGATGATAGGGAGTTAGCGAGCGTTGACGAGGAAGTAGATTTAGGCGTACGCGTATCTAAAGATTTAAAGGTTAGGAACCAGTGCCTGGAGTCTTGCGCAAAAGCTAATAGGATGTTAGGCTTCATAGCGCGTAATTTCGAATTTAAATCGAAGGATATTATATTGCCCCTTTACAAGTCCCTAGTCAGGCCTCATTTAGAATATGCCATTCAGTTTTGGTGCCCGTACTTGCATGAGGATATTGATAGGTTAGAAAGGGTTCAGCATCGTGCCACGAAACTTATTCCATCATTGCGCAATAGGCCTTATGAAGATAGGATTAAAGAGTTAGACCTGTATTCACTCAAAACTAGAAGATTAAGGGGGGAGCTTATTGAAGTTTTCAAAATCGTTAATAACATCAATAACGTAAATTTTGATAAATTGTTCACTTTCGATAATAGTAATACTCGCAATAACGGATTTAAGTTGCATGGCAGACGTCTCATTACTAATATCGCTAAAAACTTCTTTACGTTTAAAGTAATTGATAAATGGAATAATCTTCCCGCGTCAATCATTCATTCTACCAGCGTTAATATGTTTAAGAACCATCTTGACAGACATTTTAAAAATGTTAACGTTGTTTAAAATTAAATAAGAAAGTTAACAACAGGAGCTCTGGTGGTGGTGCTCGAGGATGAGTCTGTTGACGATGAATGCCAGCTTGTGACATGCCAGCGTGTGATGCCAGCAATAAAAAAAAAAAAATTAGACTAACACGAACGTAGATGTAGCTCGTAGCGTAAACTAACCCACTTTTTGTTTAACTTTACCTACTTTTTTTTTCTTTCTTTTTTCTTATCTCCTTTCTTTGCATGTCTGTAACTCTCTTTACTTGCATGTTTGTAGTTTGCATGGTATGACAGTGAGTTAAGACTGTGTTTGCATGGTTTGTAAGCGTTCTTATTTTACTTCTTTTCATCTTTCACCCCTCTCCTATTCTCTCCGACTATTTTTCTGACTTGTCGGCAGTGGCTGGCGGATGATGATGGTGAGACTTTTTTCCTCTTTTTCTGAATGAATGTTAACCAACGAATGATAGGTGTTGCTCCTTACTTAACCCCTTATTCTCTTCTCTTCTCTTAACCCCCTACTCTTTCCTTTCTCTCGGGCTAGCCTTAGAGTGGATCTTAGGGTCTTTGTTAGCCTTAGCTTCTGTAGATCTGTAGATCATTCACATCACTTTCATCTTCCAAAAAGTCATCAAAAGATGGAACATCCATTCTATAAAGTTCTAAAGTCACTTTCCAGTCTGTAATTCACAAATACAAAAATTCTCTTATTCTGAAAAAACAAATAAATAAATAACAATAAAACCAACAAAAACACAAGATATCCACAAGTGGTTCACTGTACTGGTGCCCCAACATCTGACTCAGTAATCAAAAGACACTTTCAGTTTTTGTATCACTAAAACAAAAGCGTATGTAGTCACAAATGAAAATGCGTCGTAAGTGTAAAAAGTCATTATTTTGGTAACCTGGGGTAGTTTCCACCCCACAATGCACTTTGGGGCCTTATATCTCACCTAGCTATGGAGTGCACAACTTGACACACCCTCCCTCACAGAGGGCTTTAAAAACACTGCAGCTACTGGGAAAAACGCGCATGTGCGCAGCGTGGCGTGGGTCTGACAAGCAAAAACATGTTTTGCCAGGGTGGAAAATACCCCAGGTTACCTATCTAGGGTTAATGACCATTTGTTGAACCACTTTGCCATTCACGGCAGTGAGATTTTTATGCACAACAGTGCCCCCTGTCACAAGGCCAAGAAGGTGACGAAGTGGCTTAATGAGCCGAAGATTAAGGTGTTAGAGTGGCCTGGCAATAGCCCCGATCTCAACCCCATCGAGAACTGTTTATGATTTTTGATGCTGAGACTGATAAAATTATTTCCAAAAGTGTAAAACAGAGTTTTAACACATTTTCATGAAAAAGTAATGCATATTGACCATATATTACAAATTTACACTATAAAATTTCATCAAATAAATGTAGAATCTAAACAAATTCTTGCTTTGTATTAAACTTTTTCATCAGTTTACGGGATTTTATACACTGCCGGATCATGCCCTCTCTTCTATTGAACCCAATGACAGCTGTAGATGCCTCAGTCACAAGCTTGATATGGCGTTCTACCACTTGATTGTGGCATGGCTGTTTGAACTTCAAAGGATTTTTTCTAATTTTCACAAGTTCATTTGATGTAAGATGGGTAACTATTGGAGGCTCTGCTGTCAAGTTATCGAGGTTACTCATCTCGTCATACAATTTAGCATTTTCATTGATTATAGGCACCTTAAATTTCCTGACAGTGCACTCTCTTGTATAACTCAAACTGTCATAATCATCATCATTCACATCATCCTCAACTTCCAAATCTCCGCCGGTGAAATCCATTTTGATCTGATGTCCTGGGTTGTATTCTCTACTTCACCCCTCAATGCCAGGATCTTATTTACTGCAGGGTTTCTTCTCTCTCTGTCCTCATCACCAAGCATTGATATTATAATGTTTTCAGGGTGAGCAAAAAAAGCATTCATTCCTTAAGGTTTTTCGGGCAATGTCTTTTACTTTCTTATTAGGAAACGTGGAGATTCTGCTCAGCATTGAAAAGAAGTTTCTTGAACCATCAGTCACTGAGTGATTCTTCTTGATTTCAAACCAGCTGGGGAAATAAACTTTTAAACAGAACTCAGCAACAGTTATCAATAGTGAACTTGGCTTTTTCTGTGAAACATAGAATCTGAGTATTCTACAACCTAATGTCAGCCATCTTGAGTGATTTAATGGCCCAACTTCTAAAAGCTCAAGGTCCTTTTCAATGGTCCCTAGAATAGTATTGGTCATGACTGAGATCATCAATTACATCATTGGGCAATATAGCGAAATTCTGATTTCTGATTGGCTTAAATTTGACAACATCCCATTCAGAAACCATACCACCTAACTGTTTTCCTATTGGCCCTGAAAAACTAACAGGGATCTTCGTAGTCCCATCAAGCTCCATGAAAACATGACGAAGAGGTAGCTCGTTACAATGTAAGAGGCATATGATCTTTTGCAGTGGTCTTCCAATAAGCTCTTCAAAGACTCTGATCGCCCCTCCCTGAATAATGTCCAGTCATCACTGCAGTTCAATCTGACCCCATGACTTGCAGGTTGTTTTCCAGATCAGTGTCCTTCACTGCTTCATAGAGACTTAGTGCAATTGATACACCATTCCCATTCTCTGGGGTAACGTCCTCCTGAAACATTTTAAACAAAATTTAAGGAAATAATAAATGTATTTGAGATCAGTAGATTACCAGGTATGACCAATGAACATATATAACTATCGCATAGTTCTTACTCCTTAATGTTACTAAGACCAAATTTATGCTATCCACTAAAAATTTAAAACGTACCATACAGAAAACAGTGGCTTAGGGCCTACCTGGTTCTCCGACTATAACATAGTGCTCTTTTACTTTGGTTTGTTGATAATGTCGCCCCTCTAACTCTGTAATTGTCACAGTACCATCCTGTTGGCCATCAACATAAATGCTGTCCACTAAACCAAAGAATACTTCTTCCTCAGCTCTGATCTGTTCATGGTACTTACACCATTGCCTTCGTAGTTCACTCCTGTATTAATGAAAATTGTTTACAAATTTATAAGGCTGGAGGTAGCACTGATAAACAGGAATATGTACAACAGGAAACAATGAACAGTGATGGGCTAAATACACTGACTTTTATGTCTGAGCCCAATATATTTGAAATTTATTTTTCCATGTTATGCATAATTAAATAAAATTACTTTACTTCTTATTAGTAGTAGTAATTGTAATTTTGTTTAAAAGGCTTAGGAAATGTGGATAAAAATGTAATCATGATAATTTTGAAATCTTACCTGTCAACAATGTTAGTGTTGTCATCATCAGTGATAATGCCAAAATCTTTTAAAACTGCTGACGCTACCACTGCACCTGCTATGTCAGAAATTGAATACCTGTAAGATTGTATTTTGAAGTTGAGAAAAATTATATGTTCTTTGCAGTTGAAATGTATATATAGGTGCGGCATGCAGGAGGTGCCCCCCTCGGGGCATTGGTTTCTGCGCATATCTAGGAGAATTATGACTTCTGATCGAGTGAGGACCATGGTGTAATGGTTATCATATCTGACCGGCAATCGGAAGATCCCGGGTTTGATTCCCGGGTGGTTACCTCATTTTTTCATTTGTTCGTTCTCCCTCCTCATTTTGCGCGGAATGTTCTCCTATACAAGCATCGTTCTTTACATATATATATATATTAGATAATATATATATATATAATATATTATATATATATATATATATAGGGGTTGGACAAAATAATATGAACACCTTGATAAATGGCGGTTTTTATTCCTAATATGGAGTTGGTCCTCCTTTAGCGGCAATAACAGCTGCAATGCGTCGGGGAATTGATTCATACAGCTTTTGGACAGTGGCTAGAGGAATCCTGAGCCATTCTTCGAGCAAACCCTGCTCCAGTTCCTCCAAAGACGCCGGCGGTGGGAATCGGCTTCTGACCTGCTGCTCCAACTAACACCACAGATGCTCGATAATGTTAAGATCCGGGGATTGTGGAGGCCAATCCAAGCGTTCTACTTCACTAACATGCTCTTCAAACCAGTTTTTAACGACCCCAGCGGTGTGGATTAGTGCAATCATCATCCTGGAAGACGGCGCTGCCATTGGGAAACAGCGTTTGGACCATGGGATGAACCTGGTCAGCCAATATTGACAGATAGACCTGGGCATTAACTATACCATGCAGTACTACAGCTGGGCCAAGAGTATTCCATGATATTGCTGCCAAAACCATCACAGATCCGCCTCCATGCTTAATAGTTGGGGTCAGGTAGTCGGGGTCATAAGCATCTTTAGGCTGTCTCCAGACGTAAACTTGACCGGAACATGGAAATAGCGTAAAGGAGGATTCGTCGGAGTAGACTACATTCTTCCACCGGTCCATTGACCAATTCTTATGGTCATTACACCATTTTCTGTGCCACTCAATGATGATGTGCAAAAGGAAGGGTTTGGCAATTGCAGCCCTCCCATGGTATCCAGCTCCATGGAGCTCGTGACGTACAGTTCTGGTTGATAACGGGCTTGCAAGATGCTGGTTAAGCTCTGCAGTCACTTTTGGAGCTGTGGTCTTATGGTTCTTTGTCACAATGCGCTTTAGCACCCAGCAGTCTCGATCACATAGCTTCTTCTTGCGTCCACTATTGCATTTGTCGGTGCTTGTCTTTCCATGGTTTTGGTATGCAGACATGACCATAGAGACAGTTCCTCTGGATACATTGAACATCTGAGCGGTTTTTGTCACCGATGCACCAGCCATCCGCGCTCCGACAATTTGCCCTCTTTGGAAGTCTGACAGGTCTTTCATAACTGCTAATTCATAATTCACTCAGATCTGTAAAAACAATGTGAGGGTTATAACATGATGTATACACACTCTGTTACGCATTTAAATAGGTTTGCCAGTCATTTGACCGTTTACTTTGTGTCTGCGCAGTCCATAAAGATAACCGGTGAAATTGGCAGGTGTTCATATTATTTTGTCTAACCCCTGTATATATATATAATAAAAAACATCAAAGGTTTAATTAAAATGGTTCAAGTCATGATGTACTCTCTGACTAACCATAATTCCACTCGCTGTTCATCAGTTATTCTTATCCTATATCTAACATCTGCCTCTGTGAGCTTTTCCTCAAATCTTGAACAGTATCCTAGCCTCACAGATTTTTGATCCTCATAGAAGGAGAAATCATCCTGAGTCATCCTCAGTTTAAACTCCTCCAATTTTCATCATTGAGAAAGATCCTCAGAAAAAATATCAAATAAACAATCAAGCTCTTTGACAAACAATTCTAGTTTTGCCAAATAGGTTGAACCTCTCTTTGTGACAGAGTATCAATAAAACCTGTTGATGCATTTTCGAAGTTGAAATATTAAAAAAATCAATATTATTTTCTTAATTAGAAATTAAAAATTGTGGTCACAAATCACTTAAATATTTCTTAGTTTAGAAATTTTGGCTGAAATACAGAGATAAATTAATTCACAGGTTTACAGAGCACATCACAACAAAATTATATTTAAAATAAAAAATTTACTATTGGCTAAGAAGACATTCTTGTAATTAATTTAGTACTACCCAGGATAGAAAGTTATGATGACTTATCATGAAAAGTCTGCTGCTAGTTTGTCCACCTTCGTTTCAAAGGTGCACAAGGATAGTGGATAAACATTACACCAAATCCATTGTTTCCTCAACTCATCTGCAACTTTTGTGATGTTTTCCTTCGTTTTCCAGTTTGGCTCCTAAAGTAGACACTGAACAACTTGTCCAGCAGTAGGTAATTTTCCATTAGGAAAACTGTCAATGGATGGAAGACTATGGCCACCGTGTAAGACTTTTGTTGTCTGGCTTCTACGTTTCATAAGTACCATAACTAAAAATCTTGAAGATGTTAAACTAGTGTTAATTGAATAGGTGATAAAAATTCTGAAAAATAGAAGTAAATATAAAGTAGATGGGACAAAAACAGCTACTGATTTTAATTTAACTCAAAAAAATATATTTATACATCAATGTACACTTTTGAAAATAATTGTTGTTGTTCTCAGCATCAAAAAATCATAAGATGCACTTTTTAGATTGTGCTTCTAGCTATTATAGAGCCCCAAATAGGCAAAATAAAGGGTTTTTTTGAGTCACATGTGGGCATGGCACATATAGTGTGTGGTTGCTGATGCGATATCACCAGCAACCACCAAAAACCACCACAAATGCTCATTTTTACATTTGACAACTATTTAACACCCCTGATTTTTTAAACTAAATCACTCCACCCTACTATCTAGGTCCACACACAGTTGCTCGATTGCCTCCGGCGTCCCAACATTGGCCCCAAGCTTGGTGTCATCAGCGAATTTGGCCATCCAACTGACGATGCCACCGTCGATATCATTTATGTAAATAATAAACAGCAGCAGCCCCAAAATGGAACCCCGCTAGTGACTGAGGCCCAACCCGCAGTTTTCAATCTACCTACGGTACCTACTTTCCCACCGATACCCAGCACACGCACTTTCGCCATTAGCTGGCGGTGAGGTACCTTATCAAAGGCTTTCTGAAAGTAGAGATAAAGTATCTCAATCGCCCTACTCTTATCATACTCACTCAACATGACATGGAAAAACTCAAGCAAGTTGGTGAGACACGACCTATGCCATCTAAACCCATGTTGAGAGTCCCCAAGCAGCTTGTAGGAATCCAAATGGTCAACGATCCTATCCGCTATTATCCCCTCTAATAATTTATCTACAACTGAAGTGAGACTAATGGGACGATAGTTCCCTGGACTTTCGTGATCCCCTTTCTTAAAGATAGGGGTCACGTTGGCTTCCCTCCAGTCACCAGGAACCTGGCCTGTCTCCAACGATTTGTTGAGGACTGTAGCCAGGTGGGGAGCCATCTGATTGTGCACCTCCCGCAACACTCTACGGAGAAACTGGTCTGGCCCAGGAGCCTTAAACACGCTCAGTTTGTCTATTCTATCGGCAACGACTGTTGCGGTACACACAGATATATATATATATATATATATTAGGGTGTTTCATACCTATAGGGTAAAATAAAAATGAGCTTGGAGTTTTAATCCACACGTTTCTCCGTATTCTAAAGAACAAGAAAACACGTTTGTGCAAGTTTGAACCAGATCACGCTGCATTTAGAGGTCCCCAACTTTGACAACTTTTTGTCAGTTCATTTCTCGCCTGCCTGCAGTGAAGACGGTTTTCTTTGTCACTTGAGCAGTTCGTGTTGTATAGCCTATTGGACAACTATGGAGGTAATTATATATGCTACTAATTATCTCATTTTACTGTGGTATTGAAATTTATTATTATTTAATTTCTGTCATTTTACTGTGGTAGTGATATTTATTATTAATATTACATGAAATTAATTAGTCTGTTGCATATTGGACAACTAAGCTGGTAATTATTTATGATACTAATTAATGTAATTTTACTGCGGTATTGAAATTTATTTAATTAATGAATTGTCAAAGAGAACGTAGTGTACACATATCAGTTTTATAAATAAAGAAAAGCAGTAACTGGGACTCGAACCAGTGTCATAGCCGTTTGGCGGCATCGCTCAAGTCGGCGTACACAGCACGCTATCCACTCCCTAGATGGTGTAGTGGATAGCGTGCTGTGTACGCCGACTTGAGCGATGCCGCCAAACGGCTATGACACTGGTTCGAGTCCCAGTTACTGCTTTTCTTTATTTAATTAATGAAATTAATTACGATGTGAAATTATTTCTGTGGAATTATTTAGTTTGTTTTCTTTTCCAGGTGTCTACCAGAGCGAAAACAGAAGTGTTTCTTATTGGCCAGATGGATGCGAACATCACATCAAGTGGCTTTCCAACTCAGTTGCAAGTACTCAAAAAGTACTTTTACCACCAAAAGGAGCAAAAATTTGGACGTACTAAATGCCTGAACCTGTGCCTGGATGCCTGTCTCATATTTTGGGAGAGAGCGAGAATCCCCATGATGCGTTGAGATTCGGCCTTGAGGAAGATGGAATCCCTTCTCAAGGAATACGACCAGCTTGTGAAGCACAAGTCACATAAAGCAGAGTCCTTCCGAGTGAAGGCGGCGATGTTCAAGGAGGCAATAGCGAAGGAGATCATGGACATTGCTCATTCACAGGCTAAGGAAATGATGAAGAATCAGGAGGACATCCACTTTCTCAACATGCAGCGTGAAGATCCAAATTCCTGCAGCATGGGCCCTGTTGACATGAAGCTTCACTATAAGGAGATTAGGAAAAGGAAGAGGCTGGACAAGATTAAGGAACAACAGGAGAAGGCCAGGAAGGAACAAGGAGCTGCAGAAGATACGGGGGCTTTAGTGATTTCAACTTCGTCAGAGACTGACTCAGATGTCGTTGACCCAACCGTGGAAGTTTTTCCATCCTCCTCCAAGGGAAATACCAAGAAGCGACGCAGGAATCTGATCTCACAGGATGTGACGACTACCTACGATCGGCTGAATATTTCGTACCGCGATTCAGCTATGTCGTACGCTGCAGCGGCTAAATCACTAGGTTTTGACTTGGATGAACTGTCCATTTCTGCCAGTACCATGTACCGCACACGCAAGGCTCTCAGGAAGGTGGCTGCTGAAAGTTATCAATCCGACGAAGTTTGTCCTGGTCAGCCTCTTGTCTTGCATTGGGACGGTAAGCTCCTACCTGACAATGAGCAATGGAAGGAGAGCGTTGACCGGATCGCCGTCCTCGTCTCTGGCAATGGCAAGGAGAAGTTGCTCGGCATTCCTAAGGTGACGTCCGGAACCGGCGAGAAGATAGCGCGAGTTTGCTTGGATTTGGTCAAGGAACACAGGATGGAAGAGCGCGTGCGGGGACTGTCTTTCGACACGACAGCGTCGAACACCGGGATTCATATCGGGGCCTGCGTCCTGATTGAGAAAGGTCTTGGCAGAGAACTCATGTACTTCCCCTGTCGGCATCACATCTATGAAGTCATCCTCAGCTCCGTCTTCAAGCGTGCATACGGCCCTTCAAGTGGCCCCGATATACCCGTTTTCAAGAGGTTTCAGGCACAATGGAAGTTCATCGACCGGTTGGACGTGCGGCCGTACAATTTTGCTCAAGTCAATGACTCTATGAGGGAACTGAGGGAGAAGTCAGTCCTGCTGGTGAGAGGGATGGTGAGCACGTCGCATCAGCGCGATGACTACAAGGAACTGCTACAGTTGGTTCTCATCTTCCTGGGAGAAGCAAAAGTGGTGGATTTCCCTCTCAGAGCCCCTGGCGCTTACCATCACGCTCGATGGATGGCGATAGCCATCTACTCCTTGAAAGTAATTCTACTGAAGAAGCAGTTCAAGATGTCGAGTCATGAGTTGGAAGCTCTGACAGCTGTAGGTCTCTTCATGTCCCTCATCTACATCCGAGGTTGGACTCATGCTGCAACCTCAAGCAAGGCTGCCGCAGTTGATCTGGAATTTCTGCATGACGCGGAAGCCTTTGCCATGTCGGGATATTCGTGTGTTAACGCTGCGCAAGAAGCCATGTCTCGACACCTATGGTACATCTCTGAGACTCTTATTGCCATGGCATTCTTCGATGCAGATGTGGCAGATGAAGAAAAGGATCAGATCGTCGTCAGTTTGGGTAAGCCCACATCGAAAAAGGAACTCAAGCGACCCCAAGGGAAGAACGTCAGGAATCTTGCCTCGAAACACCTGGCAGAGTTCGTGACAGGAAAGACGATGGCTTTCTTCCATGCATTCAACTTGGACACAGAATTCTTGAAAAAGCCAGTTGCCGAGTGGACTGAAGTAGAGGGCTTCAAGCAAGCAGCAGCAACTGTTAACAAAATCTCTGTCGTCAACAATCGGGCCGAAAGAGCCATCGCGCTCACCAAAGAGTTCAACTGTTCTCTGACGAAGAACGAAGAGCAGAAGCAGTATTTGCTCAAAACTGTGATGCAGCATAGGGCGAAATACCCGAATAAAACCAAGAAGGATTTCATGGACAAATGATTCGCAAGAACTTGTAGGGTGTGACCGTTGCCCTCCAAAAATCAAAAAATGGTCCTACAATGCTGTTCAAAGTTTTAGTGTTGTGTATTTATCTAGGAAACACCCCTGTAAATTTTCTTGGAGATCGGTGCATGTTTGAGTTAGCACCGTCGTACCAGCAAGTATTGCTATTTCAGCTTATGAACTTCATAAATAAGTGTGAAAATAGCACATTTTATCAGATTTTCATTTCTGGGTCTGGAACGCTGACCCACAAATTTTCCACGTATTATTTTATTGCATTTAATTTTAATGATGCTCTTTTCTTTTCCCTTGACAGTGATTTGATGTTGTGAATAGAGAATTTAATCATGGATACACGGCAAGATGATGAGTATGTCAGAATGTTATTGGGCACCGTACCCCGAGAAGAAGAAAAGGAAATAAAGGGCTGCAAACTGCCAACTAATAGGCAGGTCTTACTATGTCTGTTAGCAAACCTTCGGGATATGCATTGGGACCAGGCTTTATCTGCCACCATTGACAATGTGCTTTTGCATTACCAGAAGGCGAATGTCCCGACCATTACAGGCAGGAACAATATTGGCTGAGTGATTAAAACTTACTATGACAAAGACTACATGATGCTTATGAAAAAGAATGAGGATAGAAGACGGGCTGATGATCCTGGAATTATGAAGTTTAAGTCAGAATTGAGCCTGATGATGAAATTTTATAAGAACACAGTGTTGAAAGACATGGCGGCTGCGAAAAAGGGGAAAACTCAGGGCGAACAAGATGCCATCGATACTGACATACTCTTTATGAAAAGCATGCTAAGTGACAGAGTAGCTACCTACTCTGGGGTAAACAAAGTACTCACAGAAAAGGTTCAGAAGCGACAGAAAAGGCAGATGCGAGAAGAGAAGCAACAAGAGAGAGAGCAATGTGATCATGCTGAGAATGTACAGGCTGATATTGATTCACCTATTAGCTCTGATGAGGACGATGACATTGATGAGGCCAGCAGCACTGCTGAACCAAAGAGAAAACATCGGAGAACAGTGAAAGAGGGAGTTTCAATTTTTGTGCCCCATGATATTCTGAAGTCGGCAGAACTTGTTTCATGCAGTGTTCGAAACAACAACTAGCCGACCCAGCTGAGTGCAATTGTCAGAAATAAGTTTAAAAATCATGGATGAATGGCAACCATCAGACAAAGTACTGATGCACTGGGATGGTAAACTTATGGACACGCTGGATTCCAAAGGCACTGATGACCACCTGCCCATTCTTGTGTCTGGTGTCAATGGCACAAAGCTTCTTGGAGTCCCACCTCTTCCGCATTTGACTCAAAAAGCTGGCCTGGTTCAAGGAGACTTGATATCAACAGCAACCAAACAACTTCTGGTCGATTGGGAGTGTGAACAGAATGTCGTTGGTATGGTTTTCGACACAACTTCATCCAATACAGGTAAACCTATTTCAAACATCAGTGTGAATTTATCATGACATTAATACCAAAATACAGTGAATGATTTAACAGAAATCTGCAAAAAGCACGTGCCTGAAATGGTGGCCTTAAACTACAATTACATTTTTTTTCAGGACAAAAAACAGCTGCTTGCGTCTCCCTCCAAAAGGAATTAGAGCGTGCCGTATTCTGGTGCGCCTGTTGCAGGCATGTGGGCGAAGTCATCCTAGGTGTTTGCTGGGATTGCTTGAAAGTGGAGGGCTCTTCAAGTCCAAACATAATGGTTTTCCAGAGGTGAATCATAAGCTTTACAAAATAACAAGGAATATTATTATCTAATGAACAAATTTAGTGGAATTTCTTTTATTAGACTTATAAGATATACTAACACCAAGCAAATGATTGATCATATCAATCTTAATACCCCTAAAACAATATTATAGATTAGTACGAAATACAATAATCCCAATAATTGCATTTCTAGGTTCAAGAACCATTTCTCTCAACTGGCGTACAATGAAAAAAACAAATACTACTACCCTGCAATGCCTGGAGTGTTTGAGGAGTGCCAGCAGGAGATGGCTGACTTCTTCCGTGAATCTCTAGCCCAACCATTTACACGTGGCGACTACAAGGAGCTGGTAGAGCTTTGTCTGCTGCTTGTACTAAAGGATCCGAGCCAGTGAAGTTCACAATGGTCTACCCCGGCACACTTCACAAAGCAAGGTGGATGGCTAAACTGCTCTATACCCTCAAGATTGTTCTTTTGTCAGGCCAGATCAAAGAGCAGTTTCCCAAAGCCGAGGTTGTGACTAAAAGTCAAATCAGCAAGTTAGAACGGTTTGCTGTGTTCACAGTCGCTGTTTATATTCCCATGGTGGATTGTTTGCCCCGTTCCAGCAAGTGCACCACTGAATGACTTGAATTTGGTCGAAACCTTGGCTGAATTTGCCCCATATGACGCCACAATAGTTGACAAAGCACGTGTGGCACTCGGTAGACACACTTGGTACCTAACTGAGGAGTTGGCCCCACTGGCTTTGTTCTCGTCCCAAGTACAAGAAAGGACAAAAGAGGAGATGAGGAAGGCCCTTCTTTGCCATGAAGGCACTGAAGTTACTAAGAGAGTGGGGCTCAATCATGGGGGCTATGGAAAGCCATATCTTCCCCCTGTCCCAGAAAGTGGCACTGCCCTGGTGGACCTAATCGGGCCTGACTCAAGCCGGTTCTTCACCATTTTAGGCATGCCCTATCATTTTCTCCACAGTCCAGCCAGTGAATGGGCGGATCATGACGACTACCTGAACATGAAACGGGTTGTGGACAAGCTTCAGGTCATCAATGAGGCTGCAGAGCGTGGTGTAAAACTTTGCCATGACTTTCTTAATGCCAGGGATGAGGAGCGCTTTCAAGAAGTCCTTCAAGTAGTTGAAAATGACAGACTCCGCGTTCCTAATCAGCGCAAACGATCATCTGTTTCCGAACAGAAATCATGGTTTCTTGCTCTAGAGAAATAATACCTTGTGAATATATGATAAAACCCCTTAATGTACCATGAGAGAATAAGAATGATTAACTTTTTTGTGTTAGTGATAATAGCTTTTAATTAAGACAGACAAATGATTTGTGTTAATATCCTTATGATGGTTGTGTAATCTCATATATAGGCGCGTATGCCATGTAAGCAAAATCGCTATTTTTGAAATTGCTGGTGCTCACTCGAATATGCATGAATCTTCAAAAAATTGCACGTGGGTATTTTTTATATCAATATGCAACACCAAAATTTTGAACAGCATTGTAGGACAAAGTTGGGGCAACTGTCACACCCTAGCAAGAAGTGGTTATGTTTTTTGTATCTTTGTGAAAATGTGTAGTGAAATGGTACTCGTTTGTTGAATAAAAATTCATTGACAGATTTTTGTTTAATTTTTTCCGTTTATGATCTGCCAGAGCATCAAACTGGGGACCCGTAAACTTTAAACTATTGAATTAATACTTCGGTTTATCAGTCTCCTCAGCAAATGGAACAAGGGGATCCATGTGGATTAAAATTTTTCCAAACTTTTAATTTATGAAACACTTTGTCAGATCTTAAGTCACAACCCATCAAAGGTAATTTTAACAGGTTTTCTTCAGAAATGTCAATTGTTGTGAATAATTTGTTTCAAAAAGTTATCTGCAGCCATAATTCTATCATATTTCGGAAATCTGATGTTTGTGTTCTTCGCGATCTGTCCCGTAACCCCAACATTTTAGTTACTAGGCCAGATAAGGGTAGGGGTGTTGTAATTCTTAATCGTGCGGATTATGTTAATAAAACCTTAGAATTGTTAAAGGATGGTTCGAAATTTAAACTAATTAAGGATCGTGCAAAAATTGTAATCTTACGGCTTGAGGATAAAATCAATAGGTTACTGTCATCTTTGAAAACTAAAAAAGCAATAGATTTATTAACTTATAAAAAACTTTTTGCAACGGGATGTGATCTGTGACGACTATATTGTCTCCCTAAGATACACAAACCCGGGATTCCTTTGAGGCCTATTCTGGCTTCATATAGCTTGCCCTCGTATAATCTTGCCAAATTTTTGGTTAGTTTGCTTTCCCCTTTCTCCAAAAATGAGTATACTATTTCCGATTCCGCGTCTTTTCAAAGGGAACTCCTTAATAAGAAATTTAACTCTAACCATTACTTGGTAAGTTTTGACGTTAGTTCCCTGTTTACCAATATCCCTGTGGACGAAACTCGCAAAATTATCCTTGACAAGGTTTTTAGTAATTCCCCCAAATTTCAAAGTTTTGATAAAAATGACATTAATTCTATGTTAGAGCAAACTCTTAAAGGTAGTACTTTTATATTTAATGGAGATATATACCAGCAGATTGATGGCGTGGGCATGGGATCTCCGATCGGCCCTTTGGCTGCAGATTGTTTCATGACCTATTTAGAAACTAAAATGTTTACCCAGCCTCCTACCCCTATAAGGCCTATTTTTTATAGACGATATGTTGACGATATTTTTGCAGTGTTTACTGATGCTAGCAGTGCTCATCAATTTTTTACATTTTTAAATAACTTGCATCCAAACATAAAGTTTACTCTGGAGGAAGAATCTGACTCCAAGCTGCCTTTCTTGGATTTACTGATTAGTAGAGAGTGATTCTATTATTACTTCAGTTTATCGTAAGAAGACGTTCACTGGTCTTGGTCTCAATTTTTTAAGTTATTGTGATTTTAAATACAAGCTGGCATCTGTAAACACCCTACTTAACCGAGCGTATAATTTATGTTCCAACTATCAATGTCTGCATAATGAATTTGTTTTTTTAAAAAAATATTTTGTGAATAATGGCTATCCTTTGCAGATTGTAGAAAACGCTATCAATAGATTTCTAGCTAACATTTACAAACC
Source organism: Bathynomus jamesi (assembly GCA_023014485.1). Lineage (NCBI taxonomy): Eukaryota > Metazoa > Arthropoda > Malacostraca > Isopoda > Cirolanidae > Bathynomus > Bathynomus jamesi. Next base: position 209,464 of record JAJOZX010001934.1, read on the forward strand.
TAAAAAGTATAATTTTAACGTTCCCAAAAATGTATATTATCTTGTGCTCCCAGAAATGGGATATCTGAATTCCTATTGCCGTAATAACCTTCTGCCACTTCTTAGTAAATTTTATTGTCAAATAGATTTTAAACTAGTATTTGTCAACCGTCGTTCTATTGGCTCATATTTTAATGTTAAAGACCGTGTATCGGATGCTCTGCGCAGTGCTGTCGTTTATGAATTCAAGTGTCCCCGATGTGATCGGAGCTATATTGGTAGCACTGTGCGGAGCCTCGAGTCGCGTTACTGTGCCCATATGGGCATAAGCCATAGAACTGACAAACCTTTGAAAACTAAAGAAGCTTCAGCTATACGCAGCCATGTTGTTCTATGCAAAGTCGATATAACTTTAGCTAATTTTAACATTTTAGATTCCGCTCCGTGTGAGCAAACGTTAAGACTTCTAGAATCCCTGTATATTAAAAAAACTCCCCTTCGCTTAACTCTGATATTTCATCAGTTCCCCTCCGTCTAAACTGAACATCTTGAACAACCAACCTTTACTTGGTTTTAGATGTTTCTGTTTTTTTAGTTTTGCCTCGGAATCTGTGCTGCTTAGACTTAAGGTGTGTTCCTTTTAGTGTGGGTTTTTAATTTTTTAGTGTTTTAAAAGATAGCCTGTGAATTTTTTAGTTTTTTGAGTTTACATTTTGTATTTTATAGCTGTTATTCATTGTTCGTTTTTAGTGTCACTTTTATTGTTTTAAAGCTTGTTAATTGTTCGCTTTTGTTTCATAATAGTCATTATGGTTTTTAATTGTAACTTTTTAGAATTTTTTTAGTGTGACTGTTTTTAATGCTTGTGGATTTTTTCCCTATTTTAATTTGTTAATGTCATTATGGTTTTTAATATTATGTTTTTAACTTTTTAGAATTTTTGCCTGAGGATGAGCATAGTTTGTGCTTGAAACGTTGCAATATACAAAATATAGTCCCTTTCCAACTTGATGGATGTTTCTTTCCTTGTCTGTTGCTTTCTGCTTATATATATATATATATAATATATATATATGCAATAAATGGAGAAGTAAAAATAAAAATTAAAAATTAAAGGATTATCAGATTTGTAAGGAAAAATATCGATTTTTAGCACAAGATCAAATTAATCACTGGAAGAGCATTTTATTACAGGGTCGCTATAAGTACATTCCCACAAATTAAAAATATCTTCTTGTTCTATACATACAGATTCTAATATTTTGACATAATTACTGCATTTATTATTACATTTACATTTTTTTAACATTTATTATTATTACCTTTACCCTAATTATTAAATTTATAATATTACCTTTATTATTACATCTGTTGCATTTATATTTATTTCCACATTTATTACTTCCATTATTACATTTACTAAAGGCGAGTAAGGAAACATTCCAATCCAGACACATTTAAGAAATTCACACTTAGGTTTGAACACGTTCCCACGACTCCGTAAGGGATTTTTTGACCAAGAATCTCATTAAAGGGTCTAACTTATAAGTACCTTCGCACAAATTAAAATTATCTACTTTTTCTATACACACAGATTCTATTATTTTTCTTTTGACATAATTATTACATTTATAAAGTACCTTACTTGATTCCCAATCTATAGCATGATTATTTTGGCTGGCGTGATAAAAAATGGCATTATTAGTATTACAACTTCTGAAGGCATATTTGTGTTCTTTAATACGGGTTTCAATATTTCTTCCAGTTTCTCCCACGTATACTAAATCACAACTTTTACAGGGAATGCTGTAGACACAGGCTTGTTCCTCTTTTGCCACATTATTCCTAACCAATTTACTTTTCACGGTAGACGAATATTTGAACGCCAAAGCAAACTTAAAATCTTTCGTCAATGGTTTTACTCTTTCTAAGCCGGCAATGTAAGGCAAACTCTCATATTGTTTTTGGTTAACTGAAGGTTCCCGAGGGGCATGTAATAATAAAGGTAATATTATAAATTTAATAATTAGGGTAAAGGTAATAATAATAAATGTTAAAAAAATTGTAGTAATGCTTAGTTAAGAATATTAATTTGTTTAATTAATTATTAAAATGTTTAATGTAAATCATTTACTAAAAATTGTGAAATTGTTTGAAATTGTTTAAAATGGTTAGAGTTGGCAGTCCTGGACAGAGGCCGACAAAGAGTGGGCTACCCCATAAGGGAGTCAGTCTCTTGGGTGGCGCGATACGCGTAAGGTTGGAGCCATGTGATCTTAAAATCAAATTGTTTTGTGCCCCTCTCCGACGTAAATATATTTAGTAAAATTTCATACTCGCATCCACCTAAATTAACTAAACCATTTTTGAAATCAATAAAATGTTCACAAGTGTTAAAATAGAGTATTAATAAAACCCCCCCTTCCCCCTTTGTTTTGTAACAGACTTTCATAGTCTAGTCGTCTCGGCGTGGCTACCGGAATCTTTATACGGTATGGCGTAAAGAGAGTAGAGAAAGCAAGTGATAAATGAAATAAAGAGCCGATAGTAAAGTAGAAAGAAGCGTAAATAATGAAGAAAGTAAATTAATAAAGGCATTCACTACATCTGGTAGAGCGGAACACTACAAAATGTAAATGTAATAATAAATGCAGTAATTATGTCAAAATATTAGAATCTGTATGTATAGAACAAGAAGATATTTTTAATTTGTGGGAATGTACTTATAAGCGGACCCTGTAATAAAATGCCCTTCCAGTGTCAGGAGAACGGTATCTAACCTAGGTGCAAATTTCTCTGGATTGTTTCCTAATCGGCTTTTTTCATTCGTTTTTCGGTTTATAAGTTCTGTATAATAAACAATAATGTAATAACCAATGTAATAATAAATTTATAATTTCTGTAATAAATAATTATGCAATATTAAATGTAATAAAATTAATAATAAATTCAATAATTATGTAAGAAAAATATAAAAGAATCTATGTTTAGAACAGGAAGATAGTTTTAAATTTGCGCGAATGTACTTAATGAAAATGCCCTTCCGGTGTCGGGAGAATGGGATCTAACCTAGGTGCAAATTTCTTAACAGTCGGTCCCTGGACTGTTTTTCTCTCTTGTTTTGGTTCATTCGTGTTTCTGTATCCACCCGAGGAGGATGCCAGTGGGCGTCGAAACTGTCGTGGAAATAAACTCTGTCTATTAGAGTGGGTTTTTATTTTCATATTATGCTGCCACCATGAAGAATTTGGAGTTAAGGCTGAGTGGCATTTTTTTGCTACCAGCCATGGCAAGGGACCATCGGATGGTGTCGGAGGAACCACCAAAAGGGAAGCATCAAAAGAAGGTCTTTGTAGGCCATATGAAAATCAAATTGTCCCCAAAAGATCTTTTTGATTTCTGTTCCTTAAAATTGACTCAAATGTCTTTTAGCTTTGCAACACAAGAACAATACTGAAGTGAGAAAGAATTTTTAGATCCAATTTTATCAAAAGCGAGAACCATACCAGGAACTCAAAAATTACATTCATTCATACCACTGACAAAAAATTGTTTAGAAGTACAAATGTACAGCGCCTCAGTTGAAAGTTGAAAGGAATTTGCTTCCCCCCAACAAGCCACTCAATTAATTGAAAATGTCATAGGATATGTAACAGTCGAGTATGATAACCACTGGTGGATTGGGTGTGTGATGGAAACATATCCTAGTGAGGGTGAAGTGAAAGTAAACTTCCTTCACCCTTGTGGCACAAACAAGTCATTTACTTATCCTGAAAATCCTGATATATTTACAGTAGATTTGTCTGACATCCTCACAATCATAAAGGAACATATACAATCACAAAAAAAGAAACCAATGAAGCCAATATGATCCTGAAAAAGCATCATCTTGAAAGGTAATCAAGAAACTGGATACAAACTTGTCAAAAACATATAATCAAAAACTTACAACTGCATGGAAAATGTGAGTATTGCTATTTAAATTGCTTATTGACATGTATGCCTATATACTGTAACTAACTATATTTTAATAATTTCACTTATGAATACAGTTCTAAGTATTAGTCTATCTTAAATTGTACAGCTTCCTAATATTAAATTATCATTAAATAGCAGAAATCCCTCTAACCCTCTAGTTGTTAGAGCCTATAACTGAATAAATGGTCCTGGGTTAGAATCCTAGTAGCTTAGAGGTTAGAAAATTTATTTTCTCCACAAGTGCATGCCCAATGCCTATGCTTGTTTCTGCCATACAGTAGAATATACAAGATCTCTAAACTAATACAGAATGAAAAAAAACCTGTTCTGGCACCCTGCATAGTATCTAGGCCTACGTCCTTCAGAAGTTGTAACAAGGTACACACCTAGGTCTTGGGAGGTAACTAAGGGGTTTAACTACCTACCTTGCTAATTAATTTTTTAAACAACTCCTTATCATAATAATTTTACTTAAATTTTTAATAGGTATAAAATTTTTATTTTTCAGGTTCAGCACGGCAATATGAAGTGTTAATTCATCAGAAATACCTGTACAAGTTAGTCATTGTTCAAACTTCAAACATCTAAATTTAAAGTTATTTTTAACTGCAAAAATTATATAGGATTTGTGATAAAAATTATTGATACTTTTAGAGAACCAAATAATTTGTTTGTAAAAATCTTGATGCTTACCTATATATCAAATCATGTATGTAGCTATATTATAATATGTATATATATGAACTATTTGTGAAGTTATCTTAAATAAAATGCTCAAAATTTTCAACATGCACAATTTCAAATGTTTGTGGAAAGCAAACCCATAGAGATCCCACTCAAATTTTTTGCTTGAATATGCTTCATTTAAAGGTCTTTACATATGCCAATTTTCATAACCTTGAATTTTGAACTCTGACCTGAGGTCAAGGTCAAAGGTGAAATATAAATGCAACTTTTTAATGGAATGTCCGCACTCTGCATAAAATTAAAGTTCTTCTGCTGTCCTTTCTGAGCATTTTGACACCAAAATCATTAAAATCCATCCATTAGATCCTGAGTTATGACCTTTCAAAATCACGAGGTTACGCTGCTGACCCCAAATTTAGGGGGGTCATTACTCCCAAACTATTTGACCCAAGTGGCTAAAATTTGGTCATGCTTCATTACTCATCATACCCAACTACCACACCAAAAATCATTAAAATTGGTGAGATGAGTGGCAGAAATCACCAAAAAGTGTGTACACTTGACATGGAATGCCTCAAAAAGTCATTCTGGAATAGGTCACATGACCCCATTCTGATCCAGAATATGCCCACATTACCAGTCAGAATATGTTTTTCATTGCCAATCTGTGTAGAGAATAATGACATGACCATGCCCAGTTGGACCCATCATTTGCAGCAACAGGGGACTCCAATGAAGAATCCACAAGTCACTGACTCTCATTAATTTCAAGGCCTGCTTTATGATTATTTATAAACATAATAAAGCACATACATATATATATTTATGTTATCTAAGTATAACAGGCTTTGCCCAATAAAACCTGGTATTTTTTCAAAATACCCAGGTGGGTTATTGTCATTTTTTAATACAACCTGGGTTTCTTACAACCCTGCACAGGTCTAAAATTTTGGTTAGGTGTGTTTCTTGTTTATACAATACCAAAGTGCATATGGCCAAAATCAGAGAGGGTCACATTTTTGGGTCCAGATTGATTTCACATGGAATAGCCTGAGAGATAAAACCCAGTGGATCTATGTTCATCTACCACATAGACTATTTGTATTAGTAACTGATAACTGATAGTAATTAATAAAGATTAATAACTCATGACTACAATGATTCATTACTTTTTGTGTGTTGGCATAATGCAAATTTTCAGGGGCTTTGAAAATATAAGAGGACAAATGTTTGTATTTAACCTATAGAATTTCCTTTCAAACCAGTCGTCAATTTTAAGTACTTAGTCATCTCTGTTGTAAAACACCCAATTTTATGATAGAAAAAAAACACCCAATTTTATGATAGAAAAAAAGGTTATGTAATTATTTAACTCAAACTCAGATGGGCAAAAATGGTAGTTAGACTGAAAAAAAGGCATAAAAAAAATAAGAACATGGATTCAATCACTGAATATTAACAGTCGTGAGGGATAGTTTCTCCAACCTTTAAACACCTAACTGCAACCCTATTTTACAATTAGTCATTTAAGGGCTAACAGCATTAAGAACCTGCATAGCCTACAATAACTCAATTACAGAAAGTATATATGATGAAGGTTATAATTGTTCATAAAATATACTGTACTTACATTCATCAGCAGCCTCACAATTGACTGATAATTCATTGACTGATCTTGAAGGAGATCAACAAGAAACTCTTCTTTTATACTCCTGAAAATACATAAATCTTCATTTCAAATGATATACAATAAACATGTGGCAAGCTTAAAATACTTGGTGGGCTCCATAGTTTGAAAGTCACTTCACCATGAATTTGAGTTTTTTTTTAAATAGCCAAGTTTGAATGCAATACAGTAGACTTGAAAATTCGGCACTTCAAAATCCAGTACTGGTATACTCCAAAATCTGGCACATTTTGAAATCACTAATTTTAAAATCATAAATGAAAATAATAACAAGTCACACTGCTTCAGAGACTAATAAATCCATTTGTGAGTGGAAATCATTGCATAAACCTAAATTTGATCAACTTGGTAGTTTTATACGAGTGGTTTGCTTTAAAAAAGTCAGGTGTTGCTATTTCTGGGCCCATTCTGTCAACATAGCAACAACAACGTTTTTAGACTAAGTTTAGAATACATTTTTCAAATAAATAAAGTGCCTTAATTACGTTTAAATTGACAATGATGTTCTATAACACATTACTGGCTCATTGGCTCTTATAACTACCATCTTTGGATTAATAAAACATTAAGTTCATGTCCATTTTTTGTTTACCCTGTACTTTATTATTATTATAAAATGACCTCTCAAACCATGGCATATTTTAAAATCTGACACATGCAAATCCCAAAGTGTGCCAGATTCTACAGAGTTTACTGTATTTCTAAGCAAGGCCTAACCCAAGAATATACAATCTACATATGACTTCCTTACTTTTGTAATTAATATTCCTCTTAATAATAATACCTAGCATTTTCCTTGCTTCAAAGTGCTGCTCACAAAACTTTAGATCCCTGACAACTATAATGTTGATATTTTTCCTGCATCTAATAAATGAAATTCCTATTATTTCTTCCAACATGGTGAATTTTACATTTTTGAACAATGAATTCCATTTGTTACTTTCTTGTCCACACAACTAATTTATAAAGACCCTTTTGCAGTTCAGCAATTTAGGCTATAAGAATTCACTATAGGTATGAGTGAAGCTGCATCCACTCTGTTGTTAAGATTAACATTGTTCATAAACATTTATTAACCTGCACCATCATGAACATTATTTATGAGCATTTATTAATATTAACATTCTGTCCACACTACAGCCAAAATATAGACACAAAAGCCAGTTCAGTGCTATGATGGCCCCATACAAACAGCACAAGAGGAAACAAATTATGCATATGGCTGCTGTGGTAATACTATGGACTTACTGCGATAGGAAGAAAAGGAGATGTTGGCAGCAGAAACTTTTTTCAACTGGAAAATTCACAGAATTAATCAATTATTGAAAGTGATCATAGGAGAAGTAAAAAAAATTATGAGTGAGAGTCAGTAGTTTGGAGAGTAATTAAAAAAGTAGCTCCAATAGTTTCCAGAAAGGACACCAATTTTTGGAAAGTTATACCTGTGTGTGATTGTTGAGGGACAAGCACACGTGTGCAGTATTCAGATGTCAGCAAATGTTAGTGGAGGTTTTCCAAATTTCAAATAAATATTCAGGAACATTTTGCCATTAATACTTGAATGTTAACATTAACAGATTTGTTAGTGAATGTTCATGAACATGTGTTAGTGAACACTTGTTAACAAAGACAGTATAGTGTGGACAGAGCTTATGGCAGCCATGCTATGGTGGATATAGCAATTCCCCAGAGGAAAATGGTAAGCAATATTCACCATTTCAGGCTCTGCCAACACATTTTTGACTACTAATGTTCAGACAAAACCCAAAAAAGGAGGTTTTCCTTTCATTAAAAGTGATTATTGACCAAGTTTTTTGGAAATACAGTAATCTGATATACTTTATGTATACTAGCTAAACAGGTCCCTACAGTCCCATTTAGCTAGCTAGACCTGTGGTGCTGGGGCCTTCAGGTCCAGTAATTCAGGGAGCTGGAGCACAGATACGATAACTGCAGTCATGAAAATATTAAGCTTCACAAATCTTGACACAATGTGAAACTCCAAGATTTTCATGGCTACATTCTTTTGAACAGTTTTGTTGCAGTGCTGGGGGGGCTGGTCTCTCTCACATTTTCATTCATTACTCGTCACCCCTATCCTCCATACAAAGTTTGGTCAAAATTGGTTCAAAAATGTAAAAGTTTTTTCTGCAGACAGATGGACAGACATTTGGTGAATTATAGTAAGATTATATATTTATATTTATATATATATATATATATATATATATATATATATATATATATATATATATATATATATATATAATATATATATATATATATAATATATATATATATATATATATAATATATATATATATATATATATATATATATATATATATCTATCTATCCCCGCAAGGGGGTTCTAAGCTCGTGCTCTTGAGTGCTCTTTGTGCTCATTTGTACGTGCTTGTTCCTGGAGGTTTCACGTGCGCCCTCCCGGCCCTAGCACCCAAGGATGATGGGGCTCGACCCTGCAGTCCTTGGTCTTTTTCCACTTCGACTGCCCCCTCCACCCTTTCTTTTTCCTCTGTCTTTCCTCTCACTTTTTCTTTGTTTTTCCGCTGAGATATGCCCTTTAAATAGAGGCGAATCGGTTCTTCCTGAACTAAAAAAAAAAAAATATATATATATATATATATATGAGGGGTCACACGTCTTAAGGTACCTAAGCACCACCACAGGCGAAAACATGTTTTTGATGGATATCACTATTTTCACCCTTCCTCTATCGCGTGGTTTGGGTTATAATGACCTTATGACACTAGAAGTATGGTTGAAAACCTTATGAAGCAAACTACTTTTTTCACCTCTATCGTCAGCCAAAAGTTCACCCAAAGTTCGGCATAATAAGAAAATCAAAACATTTTAAAAAATATATATAAAATATAAAAATCTATTCCAAAAACTCATCAACATCTTCATTAGCATACTTAGAACTCTAATTTAGCCAAAAATGAACGTTCTAGGTCAATTAATAAGAGATACTATTGGGGCATTCCAGGACAAATGACCCAAAAATTAAAAAATGTCACCACTCCAACCCGGATTTTAATGAAAATTGACATATGGGGTTCTTCCGGGTGCTGATTTCACTGGTTCAAATAAAAAAGTTCTATGACCCATAGTTTTTAAGATATGGGCCCCCACTTTACCACCTAACTTTAATGGCCAATAACTCCCAAACATCTTGTTGTAGACCTATAAAACTATACATTTTTAGAATCAGCATGAAGAGATCTATTAAATGATACCACATTCAAATGTGTAGAAGAATAATGAAACTTTCTCCCCTTTTTTTATTTTTATTTTTGACCTCCACCCCCCCCTAGACAGTGAAATCCCAAAAAAACGTTTTTCATTTATTAAACTTCCATTAATTGTTAAAAGATACAAACAATAAAAAACGTGGGTATCAAGTTGCAAGATATTTTTAAAATTATTGAAAAAATATGTACAATGACATTTGTATATTGTATGTACATTGAAATTTTGACATTTTTACCCAGACTAAAATAGAGAATTACAAATGATATATTTACATCCTATGTATAACTCATATTCACAAAATCTCTCTCAAATGTTTGTTAATTATGCTTATTTTTATTACAGATGTGCTTATTTTGAGTCAAATCATATCTTATTTTTTGAGATTTACAATTGTGTATTTTTAGTAATGAAAAATGGTTAGATACTGTGATGATCCTTTACAAAAACATAAGAAAAAGATACACAAGGATATAAGAATCATCAGCCAATCACGTTATGATCGATGTAAATGGAAACTACAAAGGAATACTATACTATGTAGCAACTGTAGAAAATTATTGACCCAGAGACCAGAGTTGCTATCAACATCACACAGTGAAGAGTCTGATCACAATCAGTCTTCTGAGAATGTTATTTCAGAAAGCGATGAATATGATCCAAGTATATCAAGTAATGCCAAAGAAGAGGTTTCTCAAGTGCTAGAAAGTCTTGCTGTGGCTCCAGTGAAGAAGCGTAAGTATTTAATGATAGGTACTTTTTATATTTATAATTTTTTTATTTATATTATTTATAATGCATTTACTTTCAAGACAAGTTTAAATTGTTTGGGTTCCTCAAGAAAAAAGCAAAAGCTATTCAAACAATAGAAAAAGCACATCGTTCTTTAAAATGAAAGCTAGAAACAAGTTTAGAAATTGAGATCCCAAGCCCATCAAAAGCTACAAAGTTGGATCATGAAACTCAAAGGTATGAATTTTAAAATGATATGCTATTATTAAGTAGGAATACAGGTAAACCTCATTTTACGCCGCTTTAAATTACGTCGCTTCACTTTTACGGCACTTAAAGTAAAAGCTTAAAAATGTAAAATTAAAAATGGTAAAAAGCCGTAAACTATGCAAAATATGATGATGTAACTGTGTGGGACTACTGGAAGTCATATGACATTTTAAAAACCATTTCCAACATAGCCGTAGCTTGGAATGAAGTTTCGAAATCATGTCTAAATGGTGTCTGGCAGAAGCTGTGGCCTGATTGCATTGCTGATTTTGGTGGATTTGAGTGTTGAAACTGTGACGAAAGATGTCACTAAGATAGCGAATGAAGTAGGTCTAGATGATGTGGAAGATGATGATGAACTGCTCAATTCTGCAGTTCCTCAGCAAAAAAAAAAAAGAGGATCTCCCTCCGGGATCATCTTCCTCTCAATAAATCATCTCAATCTTGCCACTGTCAAACATGATCAAATAATTTTGTTTTTAATTGCTTTAATTACCAAAGTAAGTAGTAATTTATCTTTAATTCAATTATTTCATTAATATTAAGCATTCTTTTACTAGTTTTAAGCATATAACCCATTAATAATTTTCATTTTATGGAAAATATGGGGTCACTTTGGAGAATCTTGGAACCTAGCCTATCCTATTTATTTAGGTAGAAGCCCATTATTTTTTTTCTTCAATTTACACCACTTTACTTTTCAACAGCAATCTGCTGGAACCTAACCCCAGCGTAAATCAAGGCATACCTGTATACCTAAACTAAAACTGAAGCATAAAAACAAAATGTAGGTATTCACCTTTGATCTAGTAGAAACTAGAAGCACAGCTCCCTAAAGATTGGGATCAATGGGCCCATTAAATCATTTGGAATCAGTGGCGTAGCGTGGGGTGTGCAGGGTGTGCAGACCACACAGGGCAGCCACTTTGGGGGGCGGCCAATTTTGGCCAAGGCTGGCATTACGGTACGGTATGGTACGAAATACCATATTGTTTTCTATGTTTTAAATTGAATTATTAAATTTGTTTTTTTATTGTCTATCATCACGGTTTCAATTTTCATCATTATTACATTGTTCCTCAATCAATAAAATGTAAATCCTTTATATACGTGTGTTTGCTGTAGTGGAAGGTATGTTACGTTTAAGGAAGGGGGCGGCCAATTTGGCTACCGCACAGGGCAGCCAAAACCCACGCTACGGCACTGTTTGGAATTCATTTGGTCACAAAATAATTTTTGGTTTAATTTGACTATCTCAAAGAATGCTCATTTTGTTACACTTGAAATCAATATTATAATCCAAAAAATTTAATACACACATGTAATGTTTTGTTTATAGCTATTATACATTAAAAATGCAAAAAACTTCTTTTTTCTACGTGAAGGTCAAAATATGAAAATAAAAACCCACTCTAATAGACAGATTTTATTTCCACAACAGTTTCAACGCCCACTGGCATCCTCCTCGGGTGGATACAGAAACACGAATGAACCAAAACAAGAGGGAAAAACAGTCCAGGGACCGACCGTTAAGAAATTCGCACCTAGGTTAGATCCCATTCTCCCGACACCGGAAGGGCATTTTCATTAAGTACATTCGCGCAAATTTAAAACTATCTTCCTGTTCTAAACATACAGATTCTATTATATTTTTCTTACATAATTATTGAATTTATTATTAATTTTATTACATTTAATATTGCATAATTATTTATTACAGAAATTATAAATTTATTATTACATTGGTTATTACATTATTGTTTATTATACAGAACTTATAAACCGAAAAACGAATGAAAAAAGCCAATTAGGAAACAATCCAGAGAAATTTGCACCTAGGTTAGATACCATTCTCCCGACACTGGAAGGGCATTTTATTACAGGGTCCACTTATAAGTACATTCCCACAAATTAAAACTATCTTCTTGTCCTATACATACAGATTCTAATATTTTGACATAATTACTGCATTTATTATTACATTTACATTTTTTTAACATTTATTATTATTACCTTTACCCTAATTATTAAATTTATATTACCTTTATTATTACATCTGTTGCATTTATATTTATTTCCACATTTATTACTTCCATTATTACATTTACTAAAGGCGAGTAAGGAAACATTCCAATCCAGACACATTTAAGAAATTCACACTTAGGTTTGAACACGTTCCCACGACTCCGTAAGGGATTTTTTGACCAAGAATCTCATTAAAGGGTCTAACTTATAAGTGCCTTCGCACAAATTAAAATTATCTACTTTTTCTATACACACAGATTCTATTATTTTTCTTTTGACATAATTATTACATTTATAAAGTACCTTACTTGATTCCCAATCTATAGCATGATTATTTTGGCTGGCGTGATAAAAAATGGCATTATTAGTATTACAACTTCTGAAGGCATATTTGTGTTCTTTAATACGGGTTTCAATATTTCTTCCAGTTTCTCCCACGTATACTAAATCACAACTTTTACAGGGAATGCTGTAGAGACAGGCTTGTTCCTCTTTTGCCACGTTATTCCTAACCAATTTACTTTTCATGGTAGATGAATATTTGAATGCCAAAGCAAACTTAAAATCTTTCGTCAATGGTTTTACTCTTTCTAAGCCTATTATACATTCATGAATTTGTTTCAGGTCAATGATTCATCTCATGAATGAACTGGTTGAAGCTTTCCATTCTACTGACAGTTATGAGAGGAAACTCAAAATATTGACATTATCTCCATTTACCATATCAAAAACTATTAAATCTATTTCAGACAACTGAATATTTAGTTAAGAAAAGCAGAAATATAAAACAAAGACTTGGAATTATTCCTGAAATTGAACCCATGTCAAAAGGAAAAGTAGTAATTCTTCTTCTTTCTCTTCACCCGTTCCCGCCTCTATGCGGGGTTGGTGTTTCTGACCAGCCTCCTCCACACAGCCCGGTCCTGGGCTTCTTCCCCCGACAAACCCTTCTCCCTCAAATCGTCCCTCACCTTCTCCATCCACCTTCGCTTTGGTCTGCCTCTCTTTCTCCTGCCATAATCTTCATCCCCTCTCATCACATGTCCATACCATTTCAGTCTACTTTCTTGTATCTTCCTCGAGATTTCTCCAACCTTTGTTGTGCCCCTTATCCTTTCATTCCTTACTCTATCCAACCTTGTCACTCCACACATCCATCTCAGCATTCTCATCTCCGTTACATCTAGTCTTTTCTCATGATCTTTCTTTATAGCCCAAGACTCAGCCCCATACATCATAGCTGGTCTTACCACAGTCTTATACACTTTTCCCTTAACCCTTGCACCTATTCTTCGGTCACACAACACCCCTGAAACTTTCTTCCAATTTTTCCAACCAGATTGCACTCTGTGTGTTATTTCTGTGTCCAGCTCACTGTCCTCAGCCACTGTCGATCCCAAGTACGTAAACTTACTTACTCTCTTTAACCTCGCTCCCTCTAAACTAATTTCTGAGTCTTGATTTTCATAGAACCTCAGGTACTCCATTTTCTTTCTGCTGATTTTCAACCCTCTGTCTTCAAAAGCCCTCCTCCATTCCTCCAATTTTCTTTCTACTACTTCTCTCCTGTTGCTGCACAGAACAATATTGTCTGCAAAGAGCATACACCAAGGGGATTGATCTTTTATCCCCTGGGCCAACACATCCATAATCAAAACAAAAAGGCACGGGCTCAAAGAAGATCCCTGATGTAGACCAACCCTCACGGGGAACCATTCCGTTACACCTACACTACTCCTAACCTGGGTCCTTGCTCCTTCATACATACTTTGCACCAACCTAACGTACTTCTCCGGCACACCTTTCTCTCTCATACACCTCCAAACCTCCTGGCGTGGCACTCTATCATATGCTATCTCTAGGTCGATGAAAACCATGTGCAGTCCCTTTTGTCGCTCCCAGTGTTTCTCCATCAACTGCCTCAGTGCAAAAATCGCATCAGTTGTTCCCCTACCTGGCATAAAACCCAACTGCTCTTCCCCCACGGTTGTCTCTTCTCTTAACCTCTTCTCTTAACCTCTTCTCTTAACCTCTTCTCTTAACCTCTTCTCTTAACCTCTTCTCTTAACCTCTTCTCTTAACCTCTTCTCTTAACCTCTTCTCTTAACCTCTTCTCTTAACCTCTTCTCTTAACCTCTTCTCTTAACCTCTTCTCTTAACCTCTTCTCTTAACCTCTTCTCTTAACCTCTTCTCTTAACCTCTTCTCTTAACCTCTTCTCTTAACCTCTTCTCTTAACCTCTTCTCTTAACCTCTTCTCTTAACCTCTTCTCTTAACCTCTTCTCTTAACCTCTTCTCTTAACCTCTTCTCTTAACCTCTTCTCTTAACCTCTTCTCTTAACCTTTTCTCTATAATCCTTTCCCAAACCTTCATCGTGTGTGACATAAGCTTTATTCCCCTATAATTTCCACAATCCTGGATGTCCCCCTTCTCTTTGTAGATAGGTACGAGTGTACTATCCCCCCACTCCTCCGGCATTTCCTCTTGTTCATATATCTTCTGCATCAGATCCCACAATAGATCTATGCCCTCATCCCCCAAACAATTCCACGCCTCCACTGGTATCCCATCCGGTCCCAATGCCTTCCCCTTCCCCTAATTGAAGGTACTAAATATTCTGTTCAGAAATTTTTCGAATCAGATGAACTTAGTCATTTGTGCCCAGGTACAAGACTGCCTGAGTATCAGAAATGAAAGTGGATATAAAGAATCTGTGCAAAAAAGACGTGTTAATGAATCTGAAAGCAGCTTTTAGTCTCTATAAAAATAATCCAGATAGTCCCCAAATTGGCTTCTCTAGTTTTGCCAGCCTTCACCCCAGACATTGTGTTTTAGCTGGAGCTGCTGATACCCATTCTGTGTGTGTATGTACATACACAACCAGAATGCCAAAATACAATTCTCAGCTTTGGGTGTCAAAGGGTTGGAATACACAACTCTTATGGAGAAAGCAGTGTGTGATGTCAACAACAGGAATTGCATGATGCAAATATGTAATCTCTGTCTAAAAGAACAAAGTATTAAGAATTTTTTGTTCACTTTTCAAAGTGTTAATGATCCTGAATGTGAGGAAATAAAATATAAACAATGGGTTACTACAGATCGATGCAATATGGTTGAAAAAACAGAATCTCTAGACGATTTTATAAATTCATTAAGCACAAAAATTGTCAAATTGACATGTCATCACTTTATAGCAAAGAATCAGAGTGCATTTCTAAAAAACTTGAAGAATAATTTAAATAGCCATACAGCTGTAGTTCTTGGTGACTTTTCAGAAAACTACTCATTTGTAGTACAGGATGCAGCCCAAGGTTTTCATTGGGAAAACACCCAATGCACAGTGCATCCCTTTGTGTTATATTATAAGGAACCAGAAAGTAATGAAACAAAACATTCAAGTTATTGTTTTTTATCTCCAAATACAAAACATAACACTACAATGGTTTACACTTTTTTAAATATACTCATACCTATTATTAGAAAATCCCACCTTCATATCAAAAAATTACATTATTTTACTGATGGATGTGCAGGACAATATAAAAATTGTTTCAACTTTGTTGACATTTGTAAACATGAAGATTTTGGGCTGGAATGTGAGTGGCATTTCTTTGCCACAAGCCATAATAAGAGCGCTTGTGATGGGATTAGGGGTACAGTGAAAAGATCTGTAGCCAGAGCGAGTATGCAGAGAACATTCGCATATCAAATATTAACACCAGAAGACATGTTTAAATTTTGTTCAGCCAATATAAGTGACAGCATAAATTTTTTTTTAATAAATTCTGAAGAAATTGAAGCTATGGAAAAATTTGTAAGTGACACACATGAAAACAGTATGCAATGCAGCTAACAGGAACACAAAAATTCCACAGATTTATACTTATTAATGCAAATAACAAAAACATTTGAATTATCTTCTGATGAAGTTGGTGAGGTGAGGATTATAAGCAAAGCTTTTCTGGGTGAAGATAATGTTGATGTTAATCCAAAAATAGGAGAGTACATAGTTTGTACTTACAATGATCAGAAATGGTTGGGATTTGTACATTCCTATAATGAGGATTTTGATGACTGAGGTTAGCTTTTTGCACCCATCAGGATATAGTGTTTACTACTACTTTCCACAAATTAGAGATACATGCTACATATCAAGAGATAAAATTTTAGGTTTATTAAGCACACCAACTTTAAAGCCAGGAACAATGTGTTTTCAATATGTTTTCCCAGAAAATGAGTTCAAAAAACTCATGTAATTAAGAATCAACTTGATGTAATGTGTATTCAATTTGTATTTTTGCTGTTTATTTTCATCCATATGAATATATCATTTGTAGTTCTCTATTTTAGTCTGCAGGCGTAAAAATGTCAAAATTTCACAATGCACATATTTTTTCAATAATTTTTAAAATATCTTGCAACTTGATACCCACATTTTTTATTGTTTGTATCTCTTAACAATTGATGGAAGTTTAATAAATGAAAAAAAAATTTTTGGATTTCACTGTCTAGGCAGGGTGGGTAGCCCTGTTCAAAAATCAACTTTTTCTTATTTTCATAGGTTTCTGTACTTTTTCCCATGCTTTTTGACCTGAAAAGGCAGAAAATCACAACCATTTTGACCTAGGTTGTTGGGAAGCATTGCCGCATGGAGCTTTAAGTTTTCTGCCTTGAAATCGGCCAAAAGCACCAGTTCCGGGGTCCCTTGAATCATGTTTTGCACTATAACCTTTTATCTAAACAAGATAGAGCAACAAAATAGGCACCAAATTAAAGTGTGTTTAATCCTCTTTCTAACTTATACAATTATGATAGTCTTGGAACAAGAAATGGCACATTGGTACATACAAAGATTTCAGAAATATCACAAAATTCGTTTTCTCACACTCAAGGCAGACAAGGCGCCTTATTCATGACACAAATTTGAGATTAACATTTTGTCAAGTCTAATCGATCAAGAAGTGAAAGCGTTACATGATGATTAATTTCATAATGACATTTACACAGTCAGTTGTTGAGAGTTTGTTTCTTGAAGCTGTCAAAGCGGCGTCTGTTGAACTCCACAGCTTGAAGGAGATAGTCCCTTTGCTTGGCATCTGTTATTATGACATTTGCAAAGTCGCTCATCATCTTGACACCACGTTCAGCAATGTCATTCACCGCTTTTAGATTCTTAACATAGTCCAACGCTTTTCTGTAGTCCTCATTCTGTGGCCAAGACGTAACAGGTTCCAGAAGCCACTCGGATCCAATGTTCAGTGTGTCCAGCAGGAAATGTGATTCTGGGCCAATGAGATCAACCAGGGTGGTCTTAGCTGTGACTCTCTGGAATAGAGGCTTTCCTGTTCTGAAGCTGTCTGGCTTCTCAGTGGCATGTAACTGGGCAGCAATGTCGTGCTTCAATGTGTCAATCTACTGCTGAACAGGGCAAATGGCACGACTTCCTGCATCAGGTACCATTTGTGGTTTTCCATCTTATTAAGTACTGCATCAGCAAGCTCTGGGTCAGTTTTCTTGTAGTTCAACATGTCCTGGATTAGACTTAGATCATTCACGGGAGCATCTGCAGCAGACATTGACATCATTCATACAGGAGTGTAGAACAGCGCAAGGAAGGTGTTGAGTCTTTCCAGCTTTGATACAGTGTCTTCGTCATACTCAAGTTGATCTGCAAACATCAGCATTTTCATGGAGTACAGGTTTCTGGCCATCCATCTGGCCTGATGAATGGCGCCTGGTCGACTCCAGTGAATACCTCGAGGAGGCATTTCTCCAAGAACAATGACTGTCAGTTCAGCCATTTCCCTGTAGTCGGCTCTTGGAAGCCTTTCTGCTGTTAGAATGTCTTGGAGTATTTCTTCACTGTTCTTCTTCTTTTCCTTCAGCCATTTGCTGTTGATAGCCAGCATCTTTGGGTTTTCCTTGGACAAGTCCGTCCAAACATCCTTCAGATGCTCAAACCAGGGATTATCTGGCCCCTTCACCTTCCCAAACAGCTTCTCCCAAACTGCTCCTACTAGGATTTCCAGGATGTGATGTCGACAGGCCAGATAAAACACCTTTTTGTTCAGCATTTTCTCTAGCAGTTTGGCAGCTCCTCTGTGAACTCCACTGTTACTGGATGTAGTGTCAAAAACAAGGGCAGTAACATTATCCGTAAGTTCCCATGTCTCCAGTAAATCAATTGAAGCCTCAGCCTGAGCTGTGCCAGAAGAATTGTCGATGACAGGTACTTCCAATAACTTTCCTTCAGTGTATGAAGGTGGACCAGACACTAGCACAGCTAAAGTCTGAGGTACTTCCAGGTTCACTGCCCAAGACATCTTTGAGCAACTTTCCATCCCAGTAAGGCAGCGTACTGTGGGGGGTTTTCACAAAACTTGGACATGTGACTCTGGCTGATATTATACCTGGACAGTAGGGTGGTCCTTGCTTAGGGGGTGAAATTTCAAGTTGAACATTTTTCAGCTCCCACCCGCAGAAATCGTTCGAATGGTCGAGAAAACTCTCTAGGTGATTTAATTTTTTAATCGGACAACGTTTACCCCTCCCTCATTGAGCATTACCATTAAGCTAATTTTTTGACTTTCAAGTAAATGTTACATAATTTGTAATGTTTGTTTTTTTCATTCTTTCCAGATTTTCAGTGGTTGGATAACTAATGTGTGTAAAACTGTAAATTCTAATGATTATAATTTAAACTGAATAACTCCTTTAACCATAAGTCAAGCTACCCATCAGTGGTTGGATAACTAATGTGTAAAACTGTAAATTCTAATGATTATAATTTAAACTGAATAGTGAATAACTCCTTCAACCTTTAAGTAGATAACCTGGATCATGGCAGCGAAGCTGCGCTACCTGATTGCCCTGCAGGAATCGATCGCCGGGTCGCAACTTCCTTCGCAAAAAGAGGTCTTGGCCCTGACGGTCTACAGGATCGACGTCCAGAAGAAGTCACTTCGAGAGGCCGCCAACCAGGTCGTCGAGCTCGTCACCGAGGTGTGGTCCAAGGCGCGAATCCCCCTCCGCCGGAAGGACCACATCGTCACCAAGATTGAGAAGCTCCACAAGGAGTTCAACGATGTGAAGAGGAACAAAGGGCGAGCTGGCGCTCAAGCGAAGCGGGAGGACGAGTTCAGCGAGCGGATGATGAACCTGTTCGACGTCACTGCCGCTAACGCCATGGAGCTGCTCAAGAACGAGGAGGACAAGGCGTTCCTCCTCGCTCAGCGCGAACCCCGTCGGCGCGGCAAGCTGGGGTCCGTCGACTCGACGCTAGCCGCTGTCGATGCCCGCGCATCTCAACGCCAAGGGGAAGAAGACCGACGGAGGCAGCGAGCCGAGGAAGAAGCGACGACATCTACGGCCCGAGTGGAGCTCGAGTGGTCTTCGTCCTCTTCCAGTGGTGCCGCAAGCGCAGCGGAGAGCGACGACCATGGAGAAGAAGGGAGCCCTCGGGCTCCGAAGCGCTCCAGGCAGGGCACGACGAACATCGTTTCGGCGGCTGTGGCGTCGTCGCTGGATCGCACGAAGGTGACCGACCGAGGAGCTGTCTACGTCCTGACAGAGGTTGCCCGGTCGCTTGGGCACGACGTCGCAGAGCTCAATATCAACCGCAGCTCCATCCGCCGACACCGGCGTAGGCACCGCTCCAGGCTCAACGTGGCGCTCAAGGAAGAGCTGAGGGCCGGCAATCTTGTCGTTCACTGGGACCGCAAGCTCATGCAGGACTTGACGAGCAAGGAGCAAGTCGATCGGCTTCCCATCTTGGTCTCCGGTAACGGCGCGGTGCAGCTCCTGGGCGTCCCGAAGCTGCCGAGTGGAACGGGCTCTGAGATGGCCAAGGCCGTCCTCAACGCGTTGGAGGAGTGGGAGCTCACTGAGCAAGTGAGTGGCTTGTCATTCGATACCACCGCCTCGAACACCGGCCGGAACAACGGAGCGTGCGTCCTCATCGAGCAACACCTCGCGAAAGACTTGCTCTACTTCGCGTGCCGCCATCATGTGCTGGAGCTCCTCCTCGGTGCGGCGTTCACGGCTGTGATGGGCCCCACGTCCGGTCCTGACGTGACCCTCTTCAAGCATTTTCAGGAGCGCTGGGATTTCCTGGACAGAAGCCAGTACGAGTCCGGCGCTGCGCACCCCGATGTCGCTCCTCTACTCACCACTGTCGACACGGAGTGGTTTGAGAAGGCGATAGTCGAGCGCAAGGACCTGCGCGACGATTACCGTGAGCTGCTCGAGCTCACCCTCTTCGTTGGTCACGTCCCCCCGCGAGGAGTGCGTTTCCGAGCTCCCGGGCCGATTCACCACGCCCGCTGGATGGCGAAGGCAATCTACGCCTTGAAGGTCTGGATGTTCCGACAGCAGTTCAAACTCACGGCGAGGGAGGAGAGTGGCCTCCGGAGCATCTGCATCTTCGTCTGTCGGGTCTACGCCAAGGCGTGGACGGAGGCTCCGATCGCCGCAACTGCCCCCCGAAATGACTTCGCCCTCCTCAAGGACCTGCTGGCCTACTCTGACATCAACCCTGCGGTGGCCAAGGCGGCGCTGACCAAGTTCCAGAACCACCTCTGGTACCTGTCGGAGGAGCTGGTGGCGCTGGCGCTGTTCGATCCGGGGATCGCCGTCGATCAGAAGAGGAAGATCATCGCCTCTCTCCACGACCGGGTCGGTGAGGAGTCCCCGGTGAAGCGGCCCACGCTGCCAAACCGAGTACTCGCCGGGCTTCAGTTGGAAGACCTGGCATCGTCCAACACACGAGGTTTCTTCGAGAAACTTCGACTGGAGGATGGCTTCCTCGAGGTCGACCCGGAGACCTGGCCGAAGCGGGAAGACCAAGACAGCGGCGGCACGTGTGGGAGGGCTCGCCATAATCAACGATCATGCCGAGCGAGGAGTTGCCCTCGTCCAAGAGTACAACCGGACGCTGACCCACGACGAGGAGCAACTCCAGTTCCTCCTGCAAGTCGTCGCTCGCCACCGCTGCCAGTTTCCGGACTCTCGGAAGCGAACCCTACAGACCCAGGATCGCTAACCGGGCAACAACTCCAACCGGGCAACAACTCTGGGGGTAAAGGTTCAAGGTCGATGAGGGAGGGGTAAACGTTGTCCGATTTAATAAAAACTTCAACTGGATAGGTTTCTCAACCATTCGAATGATTTCCGGGGGTGGGAGCTGAAACTTCCCAACTTTGAATTTTAAGGACCACCCTACTGGACAGCATTCTGTTGCAACGTGTTGTTGAGGTTGAGATGACGAAGTTATCCAGATCAGCCCCTCCAGCTTTCAAGGTGGCAGAAACCATGGCAGTAACTTGATTGTCTGATAAACCAAGACGATCAGCTGTATTGCAGATGACATCACATTCCATGACCTTCCTTGGAAACATCAAAGTCACACTAGTCACAGTGTCTTGATGGTGAGAACATCCAGGATGAGGCTGATGGTAATCCATGTCCTCTGTGTTAGCGTCGTTGTCAGTTGAGTCACCCCAGGTAATGTCATCCACATGAACAACTGCCTCTTGTTCTGCTGCAGCTGTAAAATAGTACAACATGTTAAGACAGTAATTGTTAAGTACATGCTAAATATCGCAATGGAGTAAAACTTAAAACTTTTTGTAACGTTCAAAGTAATTAGTTTTACCTTGTTCTTGTCTATGCTGCAGTCTTTCATTCCTCCCTGCTTGCTGCAGGGATCTTGTCTCAAAAATCTTGTCATGACCAGACATATGACCTTTCCTCTCAGTCTTTTGGTCTTCGTAGAACCTGATATCCTCATCTTTCTTCTCTCTGGATAACAGTCTGTTGTTCTGTTTTCCTGGATTGCATCTGGAGCTCCTATATCGAACAGGCTGTCTAATTCCAGCACAAATGCTCCTCTTTTTCCTCCAGGGTTACTTGCTCTTCCTTTGCTTTTCACCAGAGCACGATGTTTCTCATGTAGTTTCATGAAGAGCTTCATTGCGTTGTACTTGGTCATTGTCTTGATCCTAGCCATCTGCCAGAATGGGATGATAGATTCAACTGTTTCATATGCAAGGTCTTGAACCATGGGCCTCCCTGCATTTTCCGGTAAATTCTGAAGATTAAGGAAATACTGGAACGCCTGTCTGTTGGTGGGAAGCTGGGAACCACTGATAAAAGCTGAAGGGTATCCAACCAGGAAAGTTTCAGTGAGAGATCTGGTAGATGGCCCAGTTGACACCTGCCTGTGGACAGTACGTGGAGGTTCTGAGATATCAACTGTGCGCCCACGGAGCTCCCTCAGCTCCTTGCTTAATGCCATTATGAAGTTGTAACTTGTAGATGGTTTTCTAGATTCTGATTGAGTTTCTGTTGTTTCCTGAAAAATGATAGATAATTATTATTATTATTAATTATTATTTATTTATTATTATTATTTATTATTATTATTTATTAATTTTATGCTCTTTCATTTGATACCTAATTTGTTGCTCTATCTTGTTTAGATCAAAAGTTAAAGTGCAAAACATAATTCAAGGGACCCCAGAATTGGTGCTTTGGCCGATTTCAAGGCAGAAAATTTAAAGCTCCATGCGGCAATGCTTCTCAACATCCTAGGTCAAAATAGTTGTGATTTTCGGCTTTTTCAGGTCAAAAAGCATTGGAAAATGTACAGAAACCTATGAAAATAAGAAAAAGTTGATTTTGAACAGGCCTACAGGGTGGGGGTCAAAAATAAAAATAAAAAAGGGTGGAAAAATTTTCATTATTGTTCTACACATATGAATGTGGTATCATTTAATAGATCTCTTCATGCTGATTCTAAAAATGTATAGTTTTATAGGTCTATGTTAAGAAGTTTGGGAGTTATTGGAGTTATTGGCCATTAAAGTTAGGTGGTAAAGTGGGGCCCCTCAAAATTTTGGGGGCCCATATCTCAAAAGCTATGGGTCATAGAACTTTTTATTACTTTGACCAATGAAATCAGCACCCAGAAGAACCCCATATGTCAATTTTCATCAAAATCCCAGTCGGAGTGGTGACATGCATTGGGTGATCTCTCCTGGAATGACCCTAATTGCCAGAATATTGCTGAACTTTGGAGGCAATTTCTGACAAATTTTAATTTTGGTGCTTAGGCACCTTAAGATGCAGGACCCCTCATATATATATATATATATATTATATATATTAACTGCAAACAACACACCGTATAATTAATGTAAAGAACGACGCTTGTGTAGAAGCGTGTTCCACACATGAGGAGGGAGAATGAGCAAATGAAAAATGAGGTACCTCCCAGGAATCAAACATGGGATCATCCAATTCAATTGCCAGTCGGATATGCTATCCACTACACCAAGGTCCTCGATCAATCAGAAGTCCTAATTCTCCTACATATGAGCGGAATCAAATGCCGTGAGGGGGCACCTTCACATGCCATATGTATATACATTTTAACTGCAAACAACACACAGTATAATTAATGTAAAGAATGACACTTGTGTAGAAGAGCATTCCACACAAGATGAGGAGGGAGAACAAGCAAATGAAAAATGAGATACCTCCCAGGAATCAAACCTGGGATCATCCAATTCAATTGCCAGTCGGATATGCTATCCACTACACCAAGGTCCTCGATCAATCAGAAGTCGTAATTCTCCTACATATGAGCGGAATGAAGTGCCCTGAGGGGGCACCTTCACATGCCATACGTATATACATTTTAATGGCTATGGAAAAAATAGGTCCTGCTCCAACCAGAGTACCTTAAACACAACCTAGGCTACGTTGGAGATGGAAGACCTAGGCCAAAGATGAACCAGCCTAACTATTTGTACATAAACAGGACTTCCATACTCTTTTGTTAAACAATTACAGCTGAAATGTCAGCTTATTTAACCTAAATTTAATAACTGAAGGGAAATTTATGAACTTCTTACCTTGAAACTTTAATGTTTTATTTATTGACACCAATAATGAACATTTTTATTCCAGCTTCTTTCGTCTCACCCCCTTTTTTCTTTTCATCCCCATGTTATTATGCTTATTCAGCTTATCCCGATCTTTTTCTTCTTCCCAAAACTGTGTTGCCATTTCTGGCTATGGGATCTTTTTTTCTTTTCATCCCATATTTGTTTCTTCGTTGGTGTCTTTTTAATTTTTCTCAGCAAGAGTTCATGTTCTCCTTCTGAGTTATTTTTTGTTATTATTTATTTATTTTAATGTCAATATGGCTTATCCAAGCTTAGGTGGGTCTTCCATTTCGGTATTCCCAAATTTTCACACAAGGCAAACAACGCACAGTATAATTAATTCTCCCTCCTCATCTTGTGCAAAATGCTCTTCTACACAAGCGTCGTTCTTTACATATATACAGTGGGGGGAAATAAGTATTCGTACACCTGCAAAATTGTTTTTCAATAAACTTTCAATCAAACGAATTACTTCAAAGTTGAACAAAAAATGGCTGTTGGCATACAATTAATATGTATTAAACGAACGAACCAAAATTACGAATAAATAACTTGACAAATTAAATTTACGAAATTAGGTGGGGAAAAAAGTATTCGTACACTTAGGAAAAGTTACATAAATATAAGTTCTTTAAAGGACAAATAGGTACTGTAGAGGTCTCTAGCATCTACACGAGTCTTCTGGAATGTTCCAACACTGTTTGCGGCATGTTATGATGACGTCATTTCCTGCAGCTCTCATTCATTGTTCAGTCTTAATGCATGAAGGTTGTCGCCATGGCGAAGACGAAGGAACTCTGTTGAACAGAAAAATGAGATAATCAGGCTCCACAATGAAGGGTTGAGCTACACACACATTTCAAAGAGGTTAAATATCCCATTCAGTACAATAGGCTCCATTATTTTGAAATGGAAGAAGACAGGTACTACTCACAACCTTCCTCAAACTGGTGCTCCTCGAAAAATTTCTCCCCAAGCTCGGAGAAGGATGGCAAGAAAAGTTAAAGAAAACCCTATGACGACTCGCAAGGAGATTCAAGAAGAATTAATGGCTGCAGGAACTTCGGTCACTAAACAGACTATCAGTAATGAACTACACAGGATTAACCTGAAGTCTAGCCATCCAAGGAAAACACCCCTACTAAAGAAAATGCATAGAGATGCTCGTTTGAAGTTTGCCCGTGAGCATTTAGAAAAGCCTAAAGAGTTCTGGAATACCGTACTTTGGTCAGATAAAACGAAAAGGGTTATTTGGAAGGAACACGGCTTGTCATGTGTGGAGGAAAGATGGATGCGCTCTTGATCCAAAGAACACCATCCCTACTGTAAAGTTCGGAGGCGGAAGCATCATGGTATGGGGGTGCTTTTCATCTAATGGTACTGGAGCAATTCACGTCATAGAGGGAACAATGAATGGAGCACTGTATCACGATATTTCAGAAGAATATTTGTTCGCCTCTGTCCAACAGTTGGAGCTAGGAGATGAATGGTGCTTCCAACAAGATAACGATCCAAAGCATACTGCCAAACTTACTCGGGAGTGGTTCGTCAGAACAATGTGAGGGTGCTGCAGTGGCCTAGCCAGTCGCCTGATTTGAATCCAATTGAGAACTTGTGGCAAATATTAAAAAAGCAGATTCATTTGAGGAACCCGAGAACATCGCTGATTTGAAGGTTATTTGCAAAGAAGAGTGGGCTAAAATTCTGACAGAAAGTTGCAAAGCACTAGTAGGAACCTATGGAAAACGTCTACAAGCAGTTATTGCCAACAATGGTTACGCAACTAAATATTAAGTTATGAAAATTAATTTGCACGAATACTTTTTTCCCCACCTAATTTCGTAAATTTAATTTGTCGAGTTATTTATTCGTAATTATGGTTCGTTCGTTTAATACATATTAATTGTATGCCAATAGCCATTTTTTTTTCAACTTTGAAGTAATTCGTTTGATTGAAAGTTTATTGAAAAACAATTTTGCAGGTGTACGAATACTTATTTCCTCCCACTGTATATAATGTTTCCTGTCCTATCACTCCAATTTGGCCCTGGATTCTTTGGCATTGCTGATTGGGAAGCCCTTAGGGAGTACTTCTCCAATCTCCCATGGAATGATTACTGCTTCATGGCCAGGGCCCTTCCAAGTGTGCTGAGTGCATCATGGAGGTGATTCTCTCGGGCATAGAGGCATACATTCCATACCATATTCTATTCCTACTACTAATGCAAAAACAACTTTGTTTAATAATAATCTTTATTCAGAAAGAACACATTACGTAAGATATATATATATATACAGGGTGGGCCGAAAGTCTGGATCCATAGGAAAATATTTATTTTAATACATAAATTACAACAAATGGTAAATACTTAAAATGAATATCAACTTTAACTCGTAAATGCGTATCCGTGATACTGTACAGTGGTTCGTACTCCAGTATAAACAACAAATTATAACAAATGCTCAAATTGGCAGCCTCTGACATCAAGACACTTAGGGATGGAATTTATGATTTTTAATAATTCTTCGAATTGACATTCTTGAGATGCGTGTTTCATTTGATAATCTTCTTGTTGACTTTACTGGACTATTCGTTAAAGTTTCACATACCATTGCAGAGGTATTTTCATCAGTTGCAGTTTTTGGACAACCAGAATGCCGTCGATCATGTACACTTCCTGTTTCTTTGAAACGTTTAAACAACTTGCCAACAGTCGCATGTGTTACTGGATGCTTATCAGGATGATTTCTATTGAATTCGGTAGCAACTTCTCTGTGTGTAGTGCCCTGTCTTGCGTACATGAGCACAAGTTCTACCCGGTCTTCTGTTAGATTCGAAGCCATTTCTGGGCTGAAATAAAAAAAGTATTTGAGCATTTATACTGGAGTACGAACTACTGTACAGTATCACGGATACGCATTTACGAGTTAAAGTTGATATTCATTTTAAGTATTTACCATTTGTTGTAATTTGTATTAAAATAAATATTTTCCTATGGATCCAGACTTTCGGCCCACCCTGTATATTACATCCATACTGGTTTACACAATGTTGGGATTAACACTTAATTTTTGTAGTTTAATTACAGTATTCTTACCTGAATATGCCACTGGGAAGTATAATAGCTTTTCAGGCAGAAGTCAGAGATTCATTTCTATTTTTTACATAGGAAAATGTCAAATACAGTGGACAACACTTATAAGAGCACCCTCCATTCCCAGCATTTCCACTCTTATACCTGAATTTGCTAAAAAATGGGTTTATATTGCATGCCAATCAGTAATTTTTCAAAATAGGTAAAAAATAGGCAACATTCTCCAAGAATGAGAACCAAATGTCAATTATACCTACATAGCCTGCAAAGCAAAGAAACAACATACAAACACAATGTGCTCAAAGCACAACTGAACTGATTCAACCAATCATTTAGGAAAATAGTTAGCACACTGTTATGACCACACATCACATAGCTCACATGTTCAGACAGACATACAGTGCACCACAACACAACACACATCTTAGCCTGCGGGTGAAAAAATCTCTTGGAACCCAAAAGTGGTTTTGGCACACATTTTGACCTTACTTGGGGATCTGAGTGTTCTTATATCTGTAGCTGGTGCTCTAATAACCATTGGATTTTACATAGGCACAGGAATGTGCCCTGGGATTTCACTTTTATAAGCATGCTGCTCTTGTAAGTGTTGTTCACTGTATAATAGAATTTGAGGAAAATAAAATACCGTAATGTTGCATTTAGTCAACTCTGTCATTACAAATGAAAATTGAAATAATCTTTGAAATAATCTTTGAAATAATAGAAAATGATAGAAATAATAGAAAAGAAAAATGGTGAACAATACAAATTATTACAAAGATACTGATGAGGGAGGCATATTATAACTATGGCATAATATATTGGAAACTTTTAACATCTAACTCATATGGTTTATGATTGCACCCATTAAGATTGTGAATTTGGCATATATAATAGGTGATTTTCATTGTTTAGTAATATTTACAAATTGCGATATAGAGGTTGCCCTTGCTTTATGCAACTTTTTTTAATGCTATTTCGCTATTATGCAGCAAGCCTACTTCTACCACTCCCATTTTGTGCAAAAAAAATTTGCGATTATGCATCTGGCCAGGTTGGATGTGTCAAGCTCATGCGATGACTGTAGGCACACACAGACTCTGCTATGCAGTTGGTGCAGTGAGTCAGTAGCCATGCAAGGCAGCCTACACACTCCCTCAATCAGTGTCACATTGTCCATTGTTGTGTGTGACTTATGCTACTCACTCTCATCTTATGTGTGGATTTGCCCATTACTGTTCACTTTAGTGCAATGTCAATTAAGTAAGTAGCAGTTTTTATTTCCGTAATTATACAGAAAAGGACCACTCCTGGGTTTGGACACAAATCTGTCTTTGTAGATCAGTTTTTTCAATGGTGATATTCATTTCCTGTGCAAATGTGTTTTTCTGGAGTTACCTCTCTACTTCCCCTGAGAATACTGAACCCCCAACAAAAGTAGGCTAGGCTTTGAAGAGGGAAAATGTAGGGTTAAAATGCATAAAAAACAACCTAACCTAATCCAACCTAACAGCATCTCCAGCACCCACAAAGGGAGAAAGACAGTGATTAGTTGATATTTTGTACTGTGTTCAGTTTCTTGTCACATGATTAACTACTCGAAGGTATTTGGCCAACAAAATATGTACAGGACATAACTCAAAAATAGCATTTGCAGAAAAAATAACTATCATATTTGGAATCATCATCAAAAACTGGTCTATAAAAGTATAGTTGATCATCTGAACGCAGGAGTGGTCCTTTTCTGTATATTAGCCATTGTTTCTTTTAATGTTTTTTTATATAATATCGGATGACTAATTTACTAGGTGATTTTTCATTGGATTTATGAATGTGTTGAAATAGGGGTGCAATGCTGGCAAGTATTTTTCATAAGAATGCATTTGTGTCACACCTACCAGAGTAACTCTGAAGGCCTGGCTTTCCAAGAAGGCTCTGGCCCAATGGGGATTACTGAAACCTCCCAAGCCCTACTGAGGGGTTTGGGAATTCTCAAGAATCCTTCCAAGCTGTGGAAATTCTCACAAAACTTTGGATTTTAACCACACCATCTCAGTGTTAGAAAAGGGGGGGGAGGGGTCAGTAGAGGTCCTGGAATGCATCCCTATTAAATAGATGTAATAAATGGCTCTCTATGTGAAATCACTTTATTCAAACTTTTTTGGAACGCAACCCCAACATAGAGGGAGGGTGACCTGTATATGCATATACCGTATACACACATGTACATGAGTAGTAGTTTATAAAGTGTTTCTTTAGTGAGTTGCAAAACAATATTAGTGATGGTGCTTGTCTAATGATTATGGGTATAGTGTTCCAAATATCTGCCCCTTTGTAGGAGAGAGCATTTCCTGCAACTTGCACAGAATAATTTAGTTTATGTATGAAATCATTGAGAAGCCCTGTATTTATGACTCGTGACTGAATAAAAAAGCTCGGACCAGATGTGATATATATATATATATATATATATATATATATATATATAGTAGTATATACTAGTATATATACTACACTAGTATATATACACAACAGAATTAGCTAATATAAAAAAAACAAAAAAAAACTTTTTTTTTTGTTGGTGTTTTGTTTTGGGTTGCAACACTAATTATGATTATGGTTGATCTGATAGGGGGGTAAATTGCCCTGTGAATGGGCAAAGTATAGTTTCTATTATTAGCAACTTCATACATGCTGATACCAGACATGGGGTCAATTACTGGGTTTCTATTACTATTGATTCCTTCAATTACTTTAATTTTCATCTTCATTACTATTACTTTTGTATGTAGGGTACTTCACTCATTTCAAAAGGATCTTTACGTCTATTTAACTGCAATTAGAAGCAGTGTGTTAAACAAACACTATTTCAGACTCAACAGGTACAAACATTATACAAGTCCACAGAAGATTAAGACATACGGTAGTTGTCTGGAGCACTGACTAAGTAGGCCAGTGAATCAATGAAAATACAAATACAATGATCCAGCCATGAGGTGGTTGTGCCAACTATCACTAACATAAGTAAAGCTATCACCAGGAAGACTACACATGGATGAAAGGGTCAAGTTATTATCTTCACAGAAGACTTAAGTGGTTGCTAAACAAAGAATTATCATTAAGCACATTAGGATTAAAGTCACCAATAATAGCTACACATTAGGGTGTTTCACAGCAGTGTGGTTGATGGATGAAATGGAAGGAAGTTCAATCCACATTGATGCCCCTGTTCCTTTTGCCGAGGAAACTCGTTTGAACAGGTTTCAACCAGACCAGAACACGTTCAGGGGTCCCGAGATTTGACGCTTCAGATTGCTTAGGTATTTCTAATTTTAGCTGTTCTAGTGTTAGTCGACTGCCTTGCTTCCTGACGGAAGGGTGCACTGCTCTCTGTCCTTCATGTTGGTTGTCGAGTTTTGTCCTCGTTGTGTCTACCATTGCGTATTTGTACTCTTTTCTAATTCGTATATTTCCTCATTGCAGATAGACATGGCAACTCGGAGCAAGAAAGAGGTTTGGCTCATCGGACACCCGAATAAGGAGATCCTGGGTAGCCACCTGCCGACGAAGTTGCAAGTCTTGCAAAAGTGCTTCTTCCATCAAAAACAGGAAAACCTAGGATGGAGAAAATGTCTGAACCTCTGTTTGGATGCTGTGATGGTGTTCTGAAAAAGAGCAAGGACCCCTACTATGAGGCGGGACAGTGCCCTACAAAAAATGGAAGCTCTGCTCCAGCATTACGACAAGTTGGTGAAAAGCAGGAACAGATCCGAGGAGAGCTGTCGTGTTGCGGAGGACATGTTCAAGGTGGAACTCAAGAACGAAATCCTCGATATTGGTCATTCCAATGCCCTTTCTATGATGACAAACGAGGAAGACAAGCTGCTCTTCTACAAGAGTCAGCAGGAGGACCCAACAGAGAGCAGTATGGGATCGGCAGACATGAAGCTGGCCCAAATGGAGAGTAGGAAAAGGCATCGAGAGGAACAGCAGGAGGAGAGACGACACCAGGAATTCGAGCGGGCCAAGACGGTTACAGAAGCTGCTACTCTTGAAGACAGCTCCTCATCCTCGGCGTCGCAATCTGCGGAAGATGATCCCTCCTTGGCAGCCTCCATGTCTGCTTCATGTCCTTCTCCGAGGAAGCGGTTGAGGAACCTCATCACTCAGAATGTGGCTGTCGCATACGACCGGATGAACATTTCTTATCGTGATGTAGCGATGTCCTACGCCGTTGTCGCGCAATCCTTGGGGCACGATGTGAATGAGGTATCCATCTCCTCTTCCACAATGTATCATGCTCGCCAGTCGCTTCAGAAGCAAGCAGCAGAGGCATATCAAGAGGAAGAATTCTGTCCTGAGGAGCCCTTGGTGTTGCACTGGGATGGGAAAATGCTGCCTGAAATCACAGGTGACGGATCTGTGGACCGGATTGCTGTGCTGGTCACCGGGAACAGCCAGGAGAAGCTGCTTGGAGTTCCGAAAGTTCCAGCTGGCACAGGAGCGGAGACAGCATGCATCTGCATTGATCTTGTGCGGGAACACAACCTGTCCGAATGAATCAAGGGGTTATCATTCACCACAATGGCATTGAACACTGGGATTCACGTGGGAGCCTGCGTCAAGATTGAGGAGGGTCTCGGGAAGCAACTTCTTTACCTAGCATGCAGGCACCATATGTACGAAATCATCCTGGCCCAAGTCTTCCGGTCTTCGATGGGCCCCACCTCTGGGCCCGAGACTGGGATCTTCAAAAGATTCCAAGAGCAGTGGGGTTTCATCGACCGAACTCTTATCACCACTGCTATTGATTCAGATAGCTGCAGCATCGCTGGACCTCTTCAGGGTCTCAAGGACCGAACTGTCCTTGTCGTGAGGGAAGCTCTGCTTCTGGTCAGCCGCAGGATGACTACCAAAAACTTCTTCAACTGGTTATCCTCTTTCTCGGGGAAGAGACTGTCGCCAATGTGCCACTGCGGAAGCCAGGAGCATACCACCATGCGCGGTGGATGGCGAAAGCCATTTATGGATTGAAGCTGTACCTCCTTCAGGACCAGTTCAGGATGACCGGGTGGGAGCTGAAAGGAGTCACAGAAATCTGCCTGTTCGTCGCCCTGGCCTACGCAAAGGCTTAGAGTCGTGCGACGAGAGCAGAGCAGGCCCCACGTGTGGATCTGGAGTTCTTGCTGGACCTGGAAATACTGCAGGAAGATGCCGTGATCGTCGACGTCGCCAAGCAAGGGCAAGCGGCCATGAAACAACACCTCTGGTACTTCTCCAAGATGCTGGTTGGCTTGCCATTCTTTGATCAAGGGGTTCCTCAGGAAGAGAAACAAAGGATATGAGAGAACCTCACCAAGCCAGCATCGAGGAAAGCGTTGAAGCGTCTGGAGGGGAAGACCATCCTCGGCTCCTTCAAAGGAAAGAAGATTTCGGATTTCGTTACCTCGAGGACGAAGGATCTCTTCACCGCACTCAGGATCAATGGCGCCTTCGTCAAAAATCCCACTTCATCTTGGGAAATGACCCACACTACCAAGCAGGCCTAGCTAGGGTCCGCATCCTGGCTGTGGTGAACGACTCAGCTGAACGGGGGATCGCTCTCATCGAGAAATTCAATACTGCCCTAACAACGAAGGAAGAAGACAAACAGTACCTGCTGAAAGCAGTTTTCAAGAACAGGAAGGATTTTCTGAAGAAGCAGAAGGGGGAAATAATGAAGAAGTGATGAGTCTGTGCTCTCTGACGTAAGGCGTGATTTCTTGGGACCCCTTATTGTTATCGAAGGAGTCTCATTTTTGGCCAGGACTGATAAATATGTAAAACGAACACAGGCATCTATGTGGATTAAAAATATAATGTGGTTCTCATTTATGAAACACCCTACTACACATGTTGTATCCAACTCCAATAATACTGCTGACCTGCCCCAATTTAATGAGGTAATCTTCTTCATTATCAACTGCCTGAAAAGGCATATAGATACACAGAATTACAAATTTTTTATTGTCTACACAAATTTCTATTCCAGTTAGCTAATTCAAACCAAGTTTTAATTCACTAATATATTTCCATACCCCAACCTCCATATAATAGCTGGGTAAATCTAGGTTAAATAGACAGATAAACAACACGGTCATGTCTTCAATTTCCATAAAACTTGGTCTGGGGCATTTTTTAGTGAAAAAAACAAATTCCCAAATTTTTTGGAAAATTGGTCAACTAGGTCAAAATTTAGGGTCAGGTCAAACTTTGGCCAAATTGTGACCTAAGAATTTTTTAAATCCCTATATCTTGGCTTCTAATTGTTGTAGCTTAATAAACTTTATATGGATGGAAGCAGAATGAGCTCTAGTTTTCAAAAATGGTACTTTCATTAGGATAATTTAATTAAAAAAAACTTAATTTTGAAAAAACAAAAACTTTCAGGATTTGACATTTTACAATCAATTTTTTAAAAAATTTTATTGATGAAAAAATGTTGCCTGAGCAAAGGTCTACCATAATCAGCAATAAAAAGTTAGCTTATAGGCCATTATATAGCTTAAAACTTAATTTTATTAATGCTGGGCTCTCTTCATTTTTTAGTTTTTATTTTTCTATTTTCAGATTTTAATAACTATATATTGAAAGATACATGTGTACCTACATATTTACCTAAATAACTTTAAAAAAATGCCAAAAAATAAGAAATTATATTGTTGTGATCCTTTAAAAAACAAAAAAAATTTCAATAATATTAAAAAGTTACAGAACTTATGGTTTCTGTAAGTTATGGAGTTCTTCAAAAGGATCAGCTATTGTGTAGCAACTGCTACACCTTAATAAGAAGTCAACCTGGAATCTGTACCAGCACCAGCAGAAGAGGCTGTATACTACAAAAACTGTGTCCTTTACCAGCAAATGAAGAATCCTTTGAGCGCAGTAGTAGCTCATCTACAAATATTTCTACAGCTCCAATTGTTGAGGAAATTTTTTTTGAAGATCCACATCATCATAAGGATATACTTAGCAATAAAATATTACCATATTTAGATGAGAGCCCCATAAAAACAGGTGAATATCTTTAAATAACCATATATTTATTTTTTATATAATTAATGAAATCTTTCAATAAACATATATTTAATTTTTATCTAATTAATAAAGCAAGTCTCAGTTAGACAACTAACATACATTACATATACATATATAATTTAATAATATTTGTATCTCAATTGTAATTTGATATAATTCTTTACAGCTGGATTAACGTCACAGCAAAAACAAAAAAAGGCCACTTCAAAATTTCAGGCAACATCAGGAAAAGTTAGTAGTAGTATAGAATCCGCCTACAGGACTTCTATCCAGGAAGATGCTGTTGCTGGCCCGTCCAAAAAGGGTCATTGGGATGATGATTTAAAAAGGCAAAACGTTTATTATACATTAAAAACATGTAGCTATTGCTAGGTATCTATATGTACAATACATAATGAAACAATAGATTTTTTTGAGAATAAAATAAAATTTAATACTTAATTTACTAACTTAACTTAGATTTTTACTCATTTCTCTTTTTTTTTTATAATTTTAGGTATGAAAATGTCATGCAAGAGCTTAAAGACAAATTTATTTCTACAACTGATCGCAAGATTAAATTACAAATTATATCTTTATAGCCATTTTCAATTGAAAAAGCAGCAGAATTCTTTGAAACTTCTACGTATATGGTGAGAAAAAGTCGGAGTTTGCAAAAAGAATATGGTATAATTACCACATGTTCTGAGTATGTCGAAAGGAAAGGTCATAACCAGTGAAGTGAAGAGAAGAGAATTTTACAAGAGCGATCATTATAGCCAAATGTGTCCAGGAATGAAGGATTATAGATTTACTATTAATGAAAATAGAGAAAAAGTGAACATGCAGAAGAGATTGATGCTATGTAATTTACGTGAATTATTCAGAGAATATATAAAAAATTAAGCTAATCCAAAAATTAGATTTACCTCTTTTGCAAACTTAAGACCTTCTTCGGGTGTA
The DNA here is from genome assembly GCA_023014485.1 of Bathynomus jamesi. NCBI lineage: Eukaryota > Metazoa > Arthropoda > Malacostraca > Isopoda > Cirolanidae > Bathynomus > Bathynomus jamesi. The sequence continues at coordinate 245,161 of JAJOZX010001934.1, forward strand.
CTCGCAGGTCAGATTGGTACACACACTGTGTGTGTATGATAGCCTTACTGGTCTGTAACATAGAAGATGAAGATTGTATGATGCACAAATGTAAAAAATGCCCCAATGAGGGAGGTGTTAAATGATATTTAGAAACTTTAGATTTTATGTTTAATGCAGAAGAAATAACTTATAAACAGTGGGAGTGTGTGGACAGCTGCATGATTAAAGAAAAAGTTGAATCTCCACAAGATTTTGTGGAATCATTGAGTAAAAAAATATTACAAAACTAACTAGGCATCATTTCACAAACAAAAGCCAATCCAATTACTTTAAAGAGCTAAAAGAAAATATGAAAGAAAACGAAGGCTTTCTTGTAGGGGACTTTGCAGAAAACTTTTCTTTTATTCTTCAGGATGCAGCAAAAGGTTTTCACTGGGAAACTTCCCAGTGTACCATGCATCCTTTTGTATATTATAAACTTGGCGAAAAAATTTGTTATCAAAGTTATTGTTTTATTTCTGATTGTCATAAGCACAGTACAATGCTAATATATTCCTTTCTAAAAAAACTTATACCTAGTATTCATGAGAAGCATCCAACTTTATCAAAAATTGACTACTTTACTGATGGCTATGCATCCCAGTATAAAAATAAATTAAACTTTTTAAATTTATGCCACCACAAAGCCGATTTTGGAATAGATGGGGTGTGAAATTTTTTTGCTAAATCGCACAGAAAGAGCGCGTGCAACGGAATAGGTGGCACTGTGAAAAGATCAGTAGCAAAAGCCAGCTTACAATGACTAATTGATAAATAATCAAATTTTAACTCCCAAAGACTTTTTTGAATTTTGCTCAACTAATTTAGATTCCACAATAATCTTTTTTTATATATCCAAAAATGAAGTTACAGAAATAGAAAATTTCCTATAAGAGCGTCTCAATTTACCAATTATCCCAATTAAAGGTACCCCAAAATTACATAGATTTATCCCTTTGTCAGCAAACACTTTAAAAGTATATTCGTTATCTAATAGTCTTCAGTCAGAAGAAATAAGAAAAATTGTTATTAGAGAAGAAGTAGATCATGATGGAGAAGCCAGTGATATCGAAGGAGAGTTAAACAATAAAGAAATAGAAGTAGGCTCTTTTGTCAGTTGTGTGTACGAAAAAGAATTGTGGTTAGGACTGGTCGAGTCGTATGATGCAGAATATGACAATTATTTGATTAAATTTCTTTATCCTTCAGGAATAGCACTCTCGTACGTTTTTCCTGCAGAAGACGATAATTGCCCTGTCCCCCCCTCCCCTTGATTATGAAATGTTCAGTTGTCAGTAGAGGATTTTATCACAGAACTGACTTCAAAAATTATCTTCCTTTGTGGTCATCATTACGTTTCAAATCACCAAAGTGCTCACCTGAAGTCCCTAAAGGAGGAAATAAAACCTGAAGCAGCAATAATCTTTATGGATTTTGCAGACTATTCTTTTGTGGTACAAGATGCAGCACAAGGTTTTCACTGGGACAACAGCCAAGCAACACTCCATCCTTTTGTAATATATCACAAAGTTTCAGATGAAATTAGAAGTGAATGTTTTTGTGTCATCAGTGACTGTCTGAAGCATGATACTGTTGCAGTACATGTCTTTCTGAAGAAGTTGATTGGATTTCTGAAAGAAAATTTTGAAGTAATCAAGCACATTCATTACTTCAGTGATGGTGCTGCAGGCCAGTACAAAAACTACAAAAATTTTATGAACCTTTGTTGGCACAGCAAAGATTTTGGTGGGATAACAGCAGAATGGAACTTTTTTGCTACCAGCAATGGAAAATCAGCACTGCATGTGATGGTGTAAGGGGGGCACTATGAAAAGATTGGCAGCTCGTGCCAGCTTGCAAAGACGAGTAACTGGTCAGATTCTCTCACCTACTGATCTCTCTGAATTTTGCCAAAAAAATGTGCATGGAATTACATTCTTTTTTGTTTCAACTGATGAAATAGAAGCAGAGAGAGAAGCACAGGAAATAAGATTTAATCATGGGCATACAGTAGCTGGAACTCGAGAAAATAATCATTTTGTTCCAGGAAATGATAAACAGATTCAAGTTAGCCAAGTTTCAAGATCTACATGTTATTTTGTGGCCAATGTTGGAATATACAGTGACATTGATCAACAACAGTTGAAACTGCAACCAGGCCAATATGTGGCATGCATTTATGATGATTTGTGATGGCTTGGAAACATTTGTGAAGTCTGTGAGGAAGAAAAAGATTCATTAATTACATTTATGCACCCTTGTGGGCCAGCACAACAGTTTCAGTGGCCATCTAGAAAAGACACTTGTTGGATTCCAGAGCAGCATATCTTGACAACTATTCCTGCTCCTACACCGAGTGCCATGGGAAGAGGGTACATGCTGCCAGGGAATACCTTGTCTACTATAGAAAATTTGTTTGAAAGCTTTGAAAAGGAGTTGCACAGTTCTGGATCCAGTTAGAAAGTCAAGGAAAGATGAGTTGGTAGGTGGGTGGGACCTGTGGCTGGACCTGCACAGCTATCAGGTATGGCCCCTTGGCGATGGGGTTGCCAATTTCTCGAAAAACTGAGAGACTCCTTTGTATTAATAAATTATCTATCTCTTTAATAGTTATCAATTAGTGAAATTGGCAGTGGCTTAGCCACCATGGACCAACGCAGGAGTGCAAATAAACATCACACACAACAAAATTTCAAAGCTCTACTAGACCTACAAAAAAGCAAGATACTAAAATAAAAAACTAGGCCCTAGTATTTCAGGACATGCTCTTTTCATTGGTTTTTGTTAGAGTATGGTGCGAGCTGTCCCACATGATCATTTTGAGCTTTAAAGATAGGACATTTTTGTCACAAATTAATTTCTGCCACTTTTGATGCCTTATATCTCAGCAACTAGAACAGGTAGGAAGATCAGGATTGAAACATTTTGTAGCATATGGGCAGTACTTTCTTGGTTTCTAACAAAAGCTCACAGAGTCAAGTAGATCCAGAGCTATAGTTTTCTAAAAGTGACTTCCTAGGAATCAAAATGTAATTTGAAGCCTACTTTGGGGATATTTTATGGAAAATCTATACTTCTTAGAGCTCTAGTAATGTGAGTTTTGAAATCTACAGTAAATTTTGACCCTAGGAGCAAATTTTCAGAGCAGAAGGATTTGTTACTGTGGAATGCTGACTAGCTAAAAATGGCACAAATAATTCGGCGCTCAATGTAATGGACAAAGTAGCCCATGCTCTTGGAGCCCTAGTGACAGAACCACAAGAGATATGGAACTAAAACATTGCAAAACTTCCTTTAAGATTTAAAGGAATCTGTGAGCAAAGTTAGAACAAAATCTGACAGGGTGAGATGGGGACCACAGGTCCACTTGACGTGGAATGACCAAAATTCCAAGGAATGACTGTGTTAGTGGGTATTTTCTTTCTCAGTCTTCTTGAAATTCAAAAACTTTCTATGAAAAAACAATGATAAATCAGAATCATCAAATTTTCTTTGCGAACCCCACTTGGAGACCACTAGTCTAGGCAACCAGTTGGGATTCAACTCACGTGGTCCAGATTCATCAGGCTTAGATTGTGGATCCAATCCAGTGGGAGCTATGCAGTCCACTGAGGTTGTGTCAACCATTGTTGGCCACTGGGATCTGCCCTGGAATCAGGCCAGTGACCCTAACCCTACTAACTAGCCAGTGTATGAAATGTCAGTGTATAAAGAAATTGAAACTCAGGTCATAAGGGGGGTCAAGTTTGGAGGGTAGCTTGGCTGGGACAGGGGTTAACATTCTGTGCAAGTCATTTCCAGTACTTGTCTCCCACTTGCTTTCTATCCTTTCTGCCAAATCTCACTAAGTGTTATTTGTTTTCCAGAGGTTTTGTTAATTGTGATTCATTGCCAGTCTTTTTGTTATGTTTATACTTTCATACTGAATAATTGTTTATTTCAGATATAATAAAGAGAAAAAAAACAGTAGTTTACTTCTACAGTGGTACCTCCCTTAATGAGTAACCCTAATAACAAATTTTCTCTTAATGAGAAGCCTCCCATTGCCCATAATACTCCACATAATGAGCGCTCAATGAGCGCCCATTCTAACCCTCTCCTCCTCACCACCACCTTCTCCAATCACCTTAAGCCCAGCATCATCCAGTCTAAGGTAAATAAATTACATTTTTTTTTGTATTATTATTGCATTATATTTGTGTATTTTCATGTGTGTGTTTTCATTTAATATAATTTATACATCATTACATATATCATTTTCTTGGGTCTCTGGAACCAATTAATGAAAAACCCATTAAACTAATGCATCTCATAATGAAATTTCCTCTTAACAAGCCGTTCAATAGAACGGATTACATTCGTTAAGAGATACCACTGTATTAGGTCTACCTTTGAATTCCAGCCCTTTCTTAGACTCCAAATGGTTGATTCTCCTACTCATTGGAGAGTTGGATTTAGACACCTGAACTGGGGGAAGTCCATTACAGTTAATGTACGAGTCGGACCTGAATAATCTCCTGGAAATAAACCACTGACAAGAGAGGCATTCCTAGATACCAGAGGAGATTACATCTTTGCCCAGTCTCTTGATTATCACGAACCCAGAAATGTGAAAAGGTGCTTGGTGGTTTGACAATACAGTTACTTCGGGACTACAGCCTACACAGCATACTATTTGGCATCCCCAGTGGGATAAGTTGAGTGATTGGTTGGAGATAGTCAAGTTTAAAGGGGAACAGAGGAGAATGTCTAATCCAGAGATGACCAGAGTATGGATGTTGCTAAAGAAGTTATTGGACAGCTTGGTGAGGGAGCAGTGGCATCAGCCACCCAATCCCCACTGAGAGATATTGATGATCAACTTTTAAATTATCGGTCTACCACTGCTGGTACAACCTCTGACCAGGATGTGTATATATATGCAGAGCTGGGCACTTGCGTTTTTTTTTGCGGTACTGCGGTACTACCGTGTTGGTCGGTACCGCGGAAAGTACCGCGGGAAATTTGAGTGCGGTAGCGGTACTGCTGTACTTTCAGCGATCCTTTGTGGTACTGCGTTATGCGGTACCGGTTTGGTAGTGCGGTAGTAGTACCACAGTACCGCAAAAAAGCGCGCAAAAAAACGCAAGTGCCCAGCTCTGTATATATGCTCTCAGAAGATTGGCATTGACAGTAGCCACCTGGTTAGAACAAGTGCACAGCCCTGAACAGTCTAGGTTTCAAACAGAAAGTGGAACAGATTGCCCTGCTATGATCTGGGGAGAAAAGAGAATGATGGGTCCCTCACAGGAGAGTGATTCATCTGGGACAGAAGCCGAAGACCTGAATGGGCTAACAGGAGCCCAAAGATGGGCCAAATCAACCCCTACCTCTCAGGCCTCAGAAAGGAAGCCCAGACCAACAGTCAATCAGAGACCTCCTATGAAGTTTCAACGAGAGCTTGTGGAGTCAAATGGGGAGGAATGAACCAGTGATGTTTACTGCAAGAAAGGGGCCACAACTGCTGCCAACACTGGCAACAGAGAATCTCCTGGAGCGCCTTGCTAATGCCCTAAAGAAACTAGATGGGCGCCACTTTCCTCAACCATTGCCATTTGATATATCAGATGGGAGAACATTCGCAGAATTTAGGAAGGAGTTTGAGGATTATGCTGAGAATACAGTGGCAGGAGGACAACTATTGGAAAGTAGTGATGGGACGATTAATCGGAATCGGAATCGAGCATTTTTCAGGAATCGGAATCGGAATCAAGAGAATTGTACCATGATTTCCAATTCTTAAAACGATTCTTTAACTTTTAATTGAACCAGTTTTGCAATGTAAACTTTAAATGAAAGAGGATAACAAATTTTATTTTTATTGTATTGTAGCTATACATTAAAATATGTATATCCATGATGTGTAATCAAGAAGATTAAAATGAATTGTTACAACTTACAGTTGATTTTTATTTTTAAACCAATCTATTATAATTTATAATTTATATTACCATACTCATAATGTAAATAGTTAATCTTACCAGAGTAAAATATGACAATTTCCAGAAAAACAAGTATAGAATTATATTTAAAAATATTGAGAATCGGAATCGGAATCGAGAATCGTATCAGAATCGAGACTTTTTAGTGGTATCGGAATCGTTAAAAATTTTGGTATCATCCCATCACTATTGGAAAGTGGCATTGAGTGTGTCTTATGGGACAGATGATAGGGGGCTTTCATTTAATTGACTGACCAGGGATGCCATATGAAGTTGTCAGGAAAAGACTGCGGATTTACTTCAGAAAACTCCATTCTACCATGATGAGAGACAAGCGAGAGGCATTTACTAATGCTCAATTACAACCCAGTGAGACCTTATACCAGTATGCAACCAGGTTAGAAACTGTGTGGATGACTGCAATGCCAGGAGTAAAAGTAGATAATTGCCAAGAACTGATTTAAAATTTCTTAACACCATTCCTGATGCATTTTCCGAGAAGGTTAAAGTTGCCCTGGCCATGGCATGACTGGCACATGGAGCTGGGACCCAGTTGAACTGGCCAGCAGAGAGAGAATTGGCAGCTAGTGAGATGGAACCTCCAGTGAAATCTTTAACCTTATCTAGACCTCTACCCATCCCACAGGAGGCCTGGAACATAGGAATGTCTCCTTTGGTACCCCAACCACCACCAGGTGTCCAGAATACAAGGTCATCTAGTGATCAAGATCAGCCCCGACGGAACCCGAACCAACAAAATCACCAGTCTCACCCTCAGTTGTTGGCCCTGCAGCAGGGTTCAGAGCCAGCCAGCCATCTAACCACCCCTCCACCAGCACCATCTGATCATCCCTGGATGAGCTGTAATCACTGCGGAAGGAGAGGTCACCTGGAATGGGATTGCCATCGGCATTTAGGAGTGTGTTTGTGGTGTGGTGAGCGGGATCATTGGGTGTCACAATGCCCTTACCCACCTAATGGGTATGGTCATAACCAGCAATAACACCAGCAGAGAAGGCCCAGTTCAAGAGCACCGAGTCGTACCATCTCAAGGGAACCATTTCCTGGGCCTAACCAGACCACGAGGGAATGAGCCAAATCAAGAACTGAGGCCTTTAAACCAGTGAGCTCTGAGGCCAGAGGGGAACCCCCAGAGCTCCTAGCAGGACAAATATTACCCCTAACTAGTGACCCAATACCAGAACAAGAATTTATGGGGGACGTACAGATGAAAGGAGATCCAGTGTGTGTTAACCCAGTTTTGCCTGTGAGAATGAATGCGAGTGCAGTTCCTTTTGTCCTCCAGGGATATAAGGCAATAGAGCTAGTCCCAGTTTCAGGTGGTAGGAATGAATCATTGATTGTGAATCCAGGTACTAATTGTCCTGATAGGTCCCCAGTTAGTTGCGAACCTGCTAGTAATAACCTAGGGTGGCCAGGTCCATTAGGGTGCATCAAACGCCCTTAGGTTCTTGGATTTTAATGTCTATTCTCTCAAATGTTACACTTGTTGCTAGAAGTGTGTATGCCAAAAATTAATGAAATCGGAGGTGGTCCTGGGTGGCCACCGGTCACTTTTATATTTTCGTGGCAATTTTCGGGGGCCGCGCTATGTAAAAATATCTTTTTTTTATTTACCAACCAGTTGACTACTTACATTGTTTCTTTTAATATAGAGTTGCTAAGGGGTGATTTACATAACATTTGAGAGAATAGACATTAAAATCCAAGAACCTAAGGGCGTTTGATGCACCCTAAAGGGGTGATTTACATAAAACATGTACCATAAACGAAACTTCACTTATAGTCTAATAATATCCTTTATTGTCTTTCAGAAACAATGGAAGCTGTAACAATGGAAGCTAAGAAGACCAGATTAGCAAGTGCCATTTTTGGTCTTGGCAATGCTCTTACAGAAGGAGATGGTACATTGACAGGAGTCCGCCTCCCAACTTGCCGGCAGGTTCTTCAATGCGTGATGTGGCACATCCAGAAAGAAATATGTGAAGGCAAACAAACACAGCCACTCAAATGGAAATCTGCCAGCATAGTCCTTATCCAGCTGAAAACATTCTACACTAAAGCAAATATTCCTATGCTTTCAGACCATCAATGCTGCAAACTAATACTTGACCTTCTTAATGACAATAACAAATTGCGTCAAATACCTGTTTCTCGCAGAGAATCTCCAAACACTTTGGCTAAGTTGCAATCCATGAATGAACGTCTTGATAAGACCTTTGGTGTATGGACAAAGATGCAATGACAAACATTAAGAATGAGGAAGATAGAGCATTTTTAGAGTCAATGAAATCTGACAGAGTAGCCTCATTTGGTAGTGTTGACAAGAAGAAAGCTGATAAAGATCGTAGAAAAGAAAAACGCATCTTAGCGGAAGCTTCAAGACAAGAATGTCATGAATCATCCAGTGTACAAGAGATGAAAAGTTCTGTATGCTCTGATGATAGTGCCTCTGCAGATAGCTTGGAAGAAACTGAAGAAGAGGCGATTCCAGAGCTTCAAAGGAAGCGTAGTCACCACAGATCAACATATGCAGGTACGTCTGCCTTTATTCCTCATGATATTCTGAAAAGGCCTTCAGTCGTGTCTGTTGCTACTCGACTAAACATAACTCCTGTTCAACAGGCTGTGCTCACCAAAGCTGTAATTCAAGAGGCAGGAGGTGATCCACGTCATGTGGCCAAGTCGTATTCAACTGCTGATAAGGCTCGATGATCAATAACAAGTGCTATCGCCAAAGATATTTGAGAAAATTGGATCGCCCCAACAGCTGCAACACTTCACTGGGATGGCAAGCAGATGCATACGCTCACAAACAAGAATGGCAAGGAAGAAAGATTGCCAGTGTTGGTTGGGAATGCCACTGATGTAAAGCTACTGGGAGTGGCTAGATATCCTCGTGGAAGTGATATGTCATCAGGTGACATCATTGCCGAGCACACTTACACGTTTCTACATTCATGGAAGTGCAAACAGTCAGTTGTCAACTTATGTTTTGACACAACAGCATCAAACACTGGACACGTTACAGCTGCCTGTGTTACCATTCAATCAAAACTGGACCGTGCTCTTCTGTGGTATGCATGTCGCCATCATGTTGGAGAGGTAATCCTGGATCATGTGTTTGACGCTCTCAAAATTGAGACATCAAAGTCTCCAGAAGCATCTTTGTTCCAAAGATTCCAGAAGAATTGGGAACGCATATCGCATGCAAAGGATGAAAGTTTAACCAAAATTGACATTTCAATGTACAATGACGATGCACAACAACTGCTTTTATCCTGCAAAAACAAGGTTTTAAGCACAATCCGCACAAGTGCTTCATACTGTAGGGAAGACTACAAGGAAATGGCACAACTCTGCCAGGTAGTCCTCGATGATGATGTCACAAAACAAGGAACACTCCACAGACCTGGGGCCATGCATAAAGCAAGGTGGATGTCAAAGATTCTTTATTCCATCAAAATATGCCTACTTGAAGAGCAAATTTCTGTACTACCTCGAGGAACTGTAACAACACAACATCAACAGGAAAAACTGAAGGAGTTTGTTGTTTTTGTTGTTTATATTTATTGTGATTGGTGGCTCATATGTCAGTCTGCTTCAAATGCCCCATGGTTTGATTTGTGCTTATACAAGACTGCTCAACTATAAAGCTGTCAACTCAATCATTTCAGTCAGCGCTGTGAAAGCCTTTGATAGACATTTGTGGTATTTAACCCCAGAACTGGTTGTTTTGGCACTGTTCAGCAATGCAGTACCTCAAAAGGAGCGTCGTGCCTTTGCAGATGTGTTACTGGCCATACAACCAGATGAAATGCCAAGCACTCCAAAACACTGCTACAGTTCTGCATATGGCAAACCGTCATTTCCAAAAATTACAGAAGCGACAACCCTGGCTGATCTTGTGAACGAGGACTCGTAGTTTACAGTGAACCTTCTTCACCTGGATATGACCTTCCTAACAGAGGATGTTGACAATTGGCAGAACAATGACCACTTCAAGGCAGCCAAGTCCATTGTGGATGGGTTAAATGTTGTGAATGACCCTGCGGAGAGAGCAGTAAAGCTCACAACTGATTTTGTCTCAGCTGCAAGAGGAGAAGACCACTTCCAAAATCTTCTTCAAGTGGTTGAATGTGACCGCAAAGTGAGGCCAAATTTGCGGAAACGAGCAAAGTTGGAGTAGTGACATTGGCGTTGTGTTTTATACATTTTCAACTTTCAATCAATGTAAGTATAGTAATACCGAATATTTGTATATTAGTATTATAAGTAATACCAAATATTTGCCGAATATTCGGTGCATCACTACTAAATATATAAAAGTGGCCGGTGGCCACCCAGGACCACCTCCAATTTGATTTATTGTTTGCATACATACTTCTACCAACAAGTGTAACATTTAAGGGAATAGACATTAAAATCCAACAACTTTTTGAAAATCATGGGGCGTTTAATGCACCCTAAGGTCCATTTGGTCTGGATGGGGGTGTAAATATTCCTGAAGAGCCTGATAGGGAGCAACCCCCTGACCAGAACAATGATCCCAAAATGTATTTGATAAATAGTAATGTCTTTGACACTGATGGGTTGGATGAGGAGATGTCTGGACAGTTAACACCTCAATCTTTACTGAAGGTGGATATACAGATTGAACATTCAGAGAACTACTTGGTAGTACTTGATTCCGGAGCTACAGTTGGAATCCTGGATCACTCAGTGGTAGAGGAACTGGAGTTAACTCCAGAGATGCAGAGCTGTAACTTGAGGATTTGAGGGATTGGAGTGAACAACCATGTTAAACCACTGGGAATGATTACACTGGGGTTATCAATTCATGGAGTGGAGATGGAGCCTGTTCTGTTTGCAGTGGTCAAAAGGTTGAAGTTCCCAGTTGTATTGGGAATGAATTTTCTTGTTGAAAACAGTCTCCGAGTTAATGTGAAAAGGAAGAGGATAATATGAACTTATAAAGATGGGCATATGGAGGAAATTTACTTGAAGAGTAAGAATGCACCATGTAGAAGGGTGATCCAGAATATTCCCTGTTATGCATCAGCAGATATGAAATTAAGTACCTGCAGATATCATCAATTTCCTATACAGTTTACCTGCTTAAATGTAATTGAAGGTGAAGGAAGAACTGGAGTACTGTTTTGAGGATGATGATGGAGACCCCCGACTCCAGGGGAAAGTGTATGGTCACTCTGGGTTAGTGGATGGATTGGCTGGGATGAAAGAAGTGTTGGTAATGAAGCTGACCCCAGAAGCACAGAAAATCAAGGCAGGTGAACAGATAGGGACTATAAGATCAATAGTCTATGAAGAAGAACTGGACTTTCCAGTGGCCGAGAGTGAGAGAATTGAGGTGTTCATGACTGGAGCCCAAGCTGAACAACCAGGCTGGATGGAAGAATGCCTACGGACTGAAATAACCATGTCACCAGAGTTGAAAGTTAGAAGAGGGGGAGAAGGGTTTACAAATGTTGGCTCACTGGGAGAAAGTGTTGAGTCAGGGGGATGATGATGTAGGTTTTGTGAATTGTGTACCACACTGGATAGAGTTGTATAATGATACCCCTATCCGACAATGACCCCGTAGATTCCCAGAACCACTTACAGAAGTGGTGGAAAGCCAGTGCCAGGAATTCTGTTGCAATTGATATCACAGAACCTAGCATTTCCCCATGGATTGCGCCTGTTGTCCCTATCTGGAAGGAGGATGGTTCAATTAGAATGTGCATTGACTATCGAAAATTGAATGAAGTGACCATACCAGACCTATTTCCAATGCCCAACTTAACAGATACAGTTTTTTGTCTTCATGGAACCTGTTACTTCACTTCCCTAGACATAGTACAAGGTTATTATCAAATGCTAATTGCCAAAGAGAGCTGAGAGAGCCGAAAGAGCACTGCTTTTTCAACCACCAGAGGGCACTGGCAGTTTAAGCGACTGAGTTTTGGATTAAAGAATGCTCCCGCTAGTTTCCAACAGATGGTACAAGAAGTATTACATGGTTTTCTGAGAAGTCGAGTTATCATCTACAATGATATCCTAATAATGGGTGAGTCATTCGAAGAACATCTTCAACTGGTAGATAAAGTCCTGTATACTCTGGCATCAAGGTCAAACCTGTGGAATGTCAGTGGTTCCAACCTGAGGTTGCGTTTTTGGAATACCTAGTTGGGAGAGAAGGTTTGCGGAAATCCCCAGAATATATGCAGAAGGTACACGAGTTTCCAAAACCAGAAACTGTTCGACAGATGAGGGAATTTTTGGGTTTAGTGAATTTCCAGAGAAAGTTTGTACCAGATTGTTCGGTGATAAGTCCTTTTTCTCATTTAATTGGAGGTAGATCAAGAGAAAGATTGAAATGGACACCAGAGATGGACAAGGCTTTTATGGTAGTGAAAGAGGCCTTGGTTAATTAAGTGCAACTGTCATATCCAGATTACAGACCTGAAGCTGAGAAATTGGAATTGTATGTGGATGCTTCCAGGGTTGGTGCTGGTGCTTGTTTAGGACAATGACAGAATGGTGATTTTAAGGTGATTGCCTATGCATCAATGACCTTTCCCAATGCCCAGAGAATGTACTCAGTTATAGAACAGGAGTTAGCAGCCCTAAGATGGGGTGTAAAGACATTTTGCTCATTTCTATATGGTGTGCCTTTTGTACTGTATACGGACCATCAACCATTGGAATACCTAAGCAACATGAAAATTGTTGATAGTAGATTGGCCCGAACTTATAGAGATCTCGCAGACTTTGAGTTTGAAATTTGATATTGCTCTGGGACTGAGAATGGAGCTGCAGATGCATTGTCACAAATAACACCTGCTGGGAGTGACCAACTGGATAAGATAGAACACCTCACTGATCGCTTACCACCTGGACTGCGAGTACTCATGAAAGTTGATGGAGGTGGTGGATTCATTGTTTATTAGCCTAGTACAAGTGTGCAGGATCATTATTACAAGCATGGGCCACTTTGGAATCCTCCACAACACCCATTGGAATTACAGAGAGAGCTGATGGATGAATTGATCACCTCTCCCAAGAGGTATTGCCTTTCAAATAATGCCCACCGCCTAAAAGACCTAAAAATGATGAGACAACCTGGAGTATTGCTAACTCCAGAAGTACTGTTAGCTGCAAGCCATTGTCATTCCTTGAGGGTTTGGGTTCACTATGGTGTAAAGCCAGTTGTGTACGTTATGGATGTAACTATTCCTGATACCCCAGAAAGAAGGGTCCATTTACAGTATATATCTGGAGTACACTACAATCCACTGATAGAACACAAGTGGTTTGCTGAGCCAGCAGAGTTGATGGTGGAACAGGTGGACACTATGGAGCAGGAAACTGGCCATGAGGTAGCAGAAAGAAGTGATATAGAACAGTGTGAAGCAGGGCTGTGGAGTTGGTGATAAAATTTGCCGACTCCAACTCCGACTCCAGAAATCTGACTTGTATAATTACGACTCCGACTCTGATGGAATGTTAAGGCAAAATTTATTATGATTAGCTTTATTAGGCCAATGGAGATTCATAAACAAGGCATTTCGTCACCACCACATGACTCATCAGGTTACTTAGTGGCTGTACTATGCCTTAATGGCTTTTTTTCTCTTTATTCAAAAATTACAATAAATCCCAAAATACAAACTGATTGAAACAAACAAAATAAGATTATTATTGGTTTAGCAAATTAAGATGTTTTTGTATTATTATAAACATCCGTAACAAAATGTACTAACCTAAACTGAATTTGTTCTTAAAAAAAGGATCGCTTCCATTAAATCTTCTTTCAGTGATGCTTATCAAAATTATCAAATTGAAATCTAAAAATCTGAAAAAGATTTAGGGTTGCTAGTACAAAATTTTTAAATTTCCTTATTATTAATTATGTTAATTAATTAATTATAATCCTTATTAATTATAAGCAACTATATTTATATATTATTTATATATTTATGTTATATATATATATTATATATATTAAAACATTAAGTTGAATCTATTTTATTCATAAAATTGAGCTAGGCCTAGGCTGCTATGGTTATAATTGAAGGATTTGCACTGACTCCGACTCCATCCAACTATGCACTTCCGACTCCTCAAAATTGACCGACTCCACGACTCCGAATCCACAGCCCTGGTGTGAAGGGAATTTGCTACTGCACAATCCAGATCTGGAAGCCAGGGGTGAAAGGGTCACTTGTGGACATCAGGGAAGACCGGTTGCTTGGACTTGGGTACAGTTGAGTGCAGTCAATTACTGTGCTATGTTGGATTCAGGAGCAGAGATTAGGGAACTATTGAAGAATAGGGACCCCAGCCTTCTTTAATTAGGCTTATAAGGCTAACTAACGAAAATATCATGACCTGACCTAACCTAACCAATCATTAGGTTAACTGTACGCCCTTGATGATTGGTTAGGTTAGGTCATATTTTCATTAGTTAGCCTTATAAAGCTAACTAAAGAAGGCTGGGGTCCCTATTCTTCAATAGCTCCAAGATTAGCTTAGTATCCGAGTCAGTGGTTAAGAGTTTAAAAGTGAGTGAAGAGGAAGAAATATCAGTATAATCTTGCCAGATAATCTTGACTGGGATTGGTGTGAAATTGGTACCCTGTTTAGGACAGGTAAAATTGACTATTCAGGGTAGAGATGAAGGTTCAGTTGGGTTGGGTTGGGTTGGGTTCAGTTGGGTTGGGTTGGGTTGGGTTGGGTTGGGTTAATATACTGCTATTCAAATGACCAGAAATGAAGAAGTAACTCTGAAGTAATGTACAAATAATCATATCACTTTCCATTTGCACAGGAAATGAAGGTTATGGTATATTTGAAGAGAGCACACCAAAATACACTAGAAAAATGTATTTTTTATTTCAACTTCAGGCCATGTCATTTGCGACATAATTACCTGTCATAATATTTTCGTTAGTTTTAACATTTTATTTGATTATGTATACATGGACAATGCAGGGTAACGTAAACCACACCAGGGTAATGCAGGGTAACGTAAACCACACCAGGGTAATGCAGGGTAACGTAAACCACACCAGGGTAATGCAGGGTAACGTAAACCACACCAGGGTAATGCAGGGTAACGTAAACCACACCAGGGTAATGCAGGGTAACGTAAACCACACCAGGGTAATGCAGGGTAACGTAAACCACACCAGGGTAATGCAGGGTAACGTAAACCACACCAGGGTAATGCAGGGTAACGTAAACCACACCAGGGTAATGCAGGGTAACGTAAACCACACCAGGGTAATGCAGGGTAACGTAAACCACACCAGGGTAATGCAGGGTAACGTAAACCACACCAGGGTAATGCAGGGTAACGTAAACCACACCGGGTAATGCAGGGTAACGTAAACCACACCGGGTAATGCAGGGTAACGTAAACCACGCCGGGGTAATGCAGGGTAACGTAAACCACACCAGGGTAATGCAGGGTAATGTAAACCACGCCGGGTAATGCAGGGTAACGTAAACCACGCCGGGTAATGCAGGGTAACGTAAACCACGCCGGGGTAATGCAGGGTAACGTAAACCACGCCGGGGTAATGCAGGGTAACGTAAACCACGCCGGGGTAATGCAGGGTAACGTAAACCACGCCGGGGTAATGCAGGGTAACGTAAACCACGCCGGGGTAATGCAGGGTAACGTAAACCACGCCGGGGTAATGCAGGGTAACGTAAACCACGCCGGGGTAATGCAGGGTAACGTAAACCACGCCGGGTAATGCAGGGTAACGTAAACCACGCCGGGTAATGCAGGGTAACGTAAACCACACTGGGGTAATGCAGGGTAACGTAAACCACACTGGGGTAATGCAGGGTAACGTAAACCACACTGGGGTAATGCAGGGTAACATAAACCACACTGGGGTAATGCAGGGTAACGTAAACCACACTGGGGTAATGCAGGGTAACGTAAACCACACTGGGGTAATGCAGGGTAACGTAAACCACACTGGGATAATGCAGGGTAACGTAAACTACACTGGGATAATGCAGGGTAACGTAAACTACACTGGGATAATGCAGGGCAACGCAAACTACACTGGGATAATGCAGGGCAACGCAAACTATACTGGGATAATGCAGGGCAACGCAAACTATACTGGGATAATGCAGGGCAACGCAAACTATACTGGGATAATGCAGGGCAACGCAAACTATACTGGGATAATGCAGGGCAACGCAAACTATACTGGGATAATGCAGGGCAACGCAAACTATACTGGGATAATGCAGGGCAACGCAAACTATACTGGGATAATGCAGGGCAACGCAAACTATACTGGGATAATGCAGGGCAACGCAAACTATACTGGGATAATGCAGGGCAACGCAAACTATACTGGGATAATGCAGGGCAACGCAAACTATACTGGGATAATGCAGGGCAACGCAAACTATACTGGGATAATGCAGGGCAACGCAAACTATACTGGATAATGCAGGGCAACGCAAACTATACTGGGATAATGCAGGGCAACGCAAACTATACTGGGATAATGCAGGGCAACGCAAACTATACTGGGATAATGCAGGGCAACGCAAACTATACTGGGATAATGCAGGGCAACGCAAACTATACTGGGATAATGCAGGGCAACGCAAACTATACTGGGATAATGCAGGGCAACGCAAACTATACTGGGATAATGCAGGGCAACGCAAACTATACTGGGATAATGCAGGGCAACGCAAACTATACTGGGATAATGCAGGGCAACGCAAACTATACTGGGATAATGCAGGGCAACGCAAACTATACTGGGATAATGCAGGGCAACGCAAACTATACTGGGATAATGCAGGGCAACGCAAACTATACTGGGATAATGCAGGGCAACGCAAACTATACTGGGATAATGCAGGGCAACGCAAACTATACTGGGATAATGCAGGGCAACGCAAACTATACTGGGATAATGCAGGGCAACGCAAACTATACTGGGATAACGCAGGGCAACGCAAACTATACTGGGATAATGCAGGGCAACGCAAACTATACTGGATAATGCAGGGCAACGCAAACTATACTGGGATAATGCAGGGCAACGCAAACTATACTGGGATAATGCAGGGCAACGCAAACTATACTGGGATAATGCAGGGCAACGCAAACTATACTGGGATAATGCAGGGCAATGCAAACTATACTGGGATAATGCAGGGCAACGTAAACTATACTGGGATAATGCAGGGCAACGTAAACTATACTGGGATAATGCAGGGCAACGTAAACTATACTGGGATAATGCAGGGCAACGTAAACTATACTGGGATAATGCAGGGCAACGTAAACTATACTGGGATAATGCAGGGCAACGTAAACTATACTGGGATAATGCAGGGCAACGTAAACTATACTGGGATAATGCAGGGCAACATAAACTATACTGGGATAATGCAGGGCAACGTAAACTATACTGGGATAATGCAGGGCAACAAACTATACTGGGATAATGCAGGGCAACATAAACTATACTGGGATAATGCAGGGCAACATAAACTATACTGGGATAATGCAGGGCAACGTAAACTACTGTATACTGGGATAATGTACTGTAGGCCGGGCTGAAACTATAATTTTTGTTTGATTTTAATTTATCAGTGTGACTAATAGTTGGCTTTTGATATAAAAATAAGATTCCTGAAAAAAATAATTTGTGGCCAACAACGTCCGTCCAGCCACCCCCGTTTCTGTAAAAACATCTAATGCCGCACTAGCAAAATCAGGAAAATGGCAATATCTCTTCTTTTGAACATGCTAGAGAGATGGTTTGCATACCAAAAGATGCAGAATTTGATTTAGAACAAATTATTAAGAGTGGTATTGTTTCATAAAACCTTTAGTTTTTGAGTTATTTTAGAAAAACTAATTTTTTTGGCCCATAGACCCCCTTTCAACTGAATGTCAACACAATAAAACATTCTCAAGCTGCAAATTGACATGTATTAGTGGTTTCAATCAGCAATCAAAATCAGCCCATTTTAAATTCATTGAAAATGCTTTTGACATTCCAAAACACCAAACATTAAATTATACAATTAACAAATTGTCATTTTGTCATATTTAGCATGATAAATAATAATCTAGAACTTAAAATATTTTTAGACACAAAATCTTTCATTAATTTACGTGATCTAATTTTGTTTCTAATAAGACCATCTCTACGCTCATGACCTACAACAGCCAAGGATGCTTCAATGACAAGCTTGATGTGCCTTTCAACATTCTGACGTGGCACTCGTGATCCAGTTTCAATGCGGTATTAATGATATCACGCAGGTTCATCATTACTGAATTCTTTTAATACAGGTGGAACAGTTTCCCATTGGGACATAGCAGACAGCTTGTGGTATGCAGAAGCTTTGAAATTGATGATTGGCTTTCTAAAGACCCTAACATTCTCATCTATAGCAGGATATTCATCAGTACCACCTTCATGATCCTCTTCATTCTCATCATCACTTTCAATTATTCCACCTGCAAAATCATTGCTACCAGATTCATCATCAAAATCCTCTCTATAACTCCCCTCAGACACAGAAACTTTATTGACAGCACACCTCCTCACCTCTTCATCTTCATCAGCCAGCATTCCAACTAAAATATTTTCACCATGAGCAAAATAGCTGTTATTGTTTAATACGTCATAACAAATTTCTCTAATTTTCCTGTCATGGAATTTATTTACTCTTTGGATCATACTGAATAGGTTTCTTGACCCATCACTTAGCCTCTTATTAGCCTTGATATTGAACCAACTGTGAAAGTATACTTTGATGATGAATTCTACTATGATTTTGAGGTTCCTACTGGGTCTTTTTTGTGAAACATAAAAGCGAAGAATTCTACAGGCTAAGGTGAGCCATCGAGAGTGATTTAGCAGGCCAACTTCTAAGAGTGCAAGGTCTTCATCCACTTCACCAGTAATAATTGCCCAGCAGATGCAGTATCCATAGTATTGGTCTGTTGATAAATTATTGACCACCTCATTTGGTAGAAGCACAAATGCAGGATAAGGTATAGATTTGAAGTCCACAACATTCCATTCTGACACATCCCCATTGAGCTGAGAACAATAGGGCCAGAAAATTTGTCTGGACTTTTGTTGTCCCATCTAAAGTTATGAAGATGTGTCTAAGTGGCAATTCATTTAGATGCAGAAGACAAATATCCCACTCAAGAGGTTGCCTAAAAACATTTCCAAATATCTGATTGACCCATGCATATGTCCTGTGTTAGTATTTTCCCATCTGCTTTAACTAGTTTAATTTGGCCTCAAGTTCTGTCCCTTTAATGATCTTATAAATGCCATGAGCAATGTCAATGCCTTTGCCACTCTCCGGGGTAAAATGGTCGAGGTAGAAATCATCTGAAATAAATGTAATTAATTTTACAATTAAATAAAAATTAAAAAGGAAGGAATAAAGTTAACTGGACAGTTGTCACTTAAAAAGAAAATTTTTTAAGTAATTGAAATATTACTTTATAGTACAGTAATATAACAGCATAACGCCTATAACTGTATGACAATCATTTCCATTTACCTGGCTCTCCAGTAATGACAATGTTCCTCTAGGATTGTGGATGTATAATACTTTTCATTTACTTTGTTAACAGCAAGTGTAGCATCCTTTCTACCATCAAAGCCAATGCCAGTCACTTTTTCAAATATCACTTCTTCCTTCTTCCTTTCAGCTCTCAATTTAGCTCTCTCCCTTCTCAACTTGTTTCTGAAAAGTATTTCAAAAATATTGGCCATGCATTACTGCATTAGCATTATACAAATATCCCCGCAAGGGGGTTCTAAGCTCGTGCTCTTGAGTGCTCTTTGTGCTCGTTTGTACGTGCTTGTTCCTGGAGGTTTCACGTGCGCCCTCCCGGCCCTAGCACCCAAGGATGATGGGGCTCGACCCTGCAGTCCTTGGTCTTTTTCCACTTCGACTGTTCCCTCCACCCTTTCTTTTTCCTGTCTTTCCTCTCCCTTTTTCTTTGTTTTTCTGCTGAGATATGCCCTTTTAAATAGAGGCGAATCGGTTCTTCCTGAACTTTAAAAAAAAAAAAAAAAAAAAATGTCAGTGTCCTGTTTGAAACTAATTAATATAAATACAAAATAGAAATTTTGACGCTAATTAAAAATAATAGTAAATCTGGTGATTTAGAACTTATAGCAGAAGCTAAGAAATGTAATATCTAGAGTGATTAAAAACATACTTATCAATAACATTTTGTATATTATCTGGGGTGATTACTCCAAAGTCCACCAATGTAGCAGAACCAATAGCCGCTCCTGCTCTATCACTTACTTGATATATGTTAGGATATTTAAAGTAGATTTACATATCTCTTAATCTCTTAGTCACAATGATTTCACTTTAAGCTGTATTAAAAGATTTATCTTTCAGTACTATACCTGTCACATGCTTCAGCTAATGAGCGTAATCTAGTTCTGTTCTGTAATGTTGAGACTTCTGGAACAGAGTCTGCATCAAATGAATCATCACAACTGTCGCTATCTGTCAACTCAGGAATGTCCATAGGTTCAGGAGGATGAGGAACTGATTCTTTTGCTTTTTGAGATTGAATAACCCATGATTTGAATTTTAAGTCAGTGGCTGTTTCTGGGACTTCTTTCAGGGTACAGTAACCATGCCTAGTTGTTTTCTGGTCCTACAAAGTGATTATATTTCATTACACTATAGAGGGGTTCCAGCACAGGTGAATCAGTGCTTAACACCCGACCATCTCAGATCTTGCTAATTATCGTAGCCATATGAAACTATATGTTTTTGGACTCAGAATGAGCTGTAGAATCCAAAAATGCAACGAAAACAGCAATAGGAGAACAAATAAAAATGTTCACCCTTTTTCAAGGAACGAATTGACCCTTTGACCTTGAAGTTCACACATTTTGGGGAAACATTTCTTTACACAAAATGAAGTTCCACCATTGCACTTTTAATATAAACAATAAAAATGTATCTTATTCACCATCTATACTGTCTTAAAGAATTTTTCAAATTGGCTATTTTTCAAATTTCTGGCAAAATCGCCATATGTATATGCATATATGTACTGTACTGTTAAATAATATATTTTGTGAACATAAATTAATTACTTATTTTATGCCTTTCTTACAGATAAACAAGATGGGTAGAAAAGTTTGTGCTGATCATCTTAGAAAACATAAGAAGAAGATCGAAAAAGCACTTGTGCCAGTCCGTAATACACTGCAAGGAATTCACGGATTAATATATGGAGATTACATTTGTAAAAATTGTGTTAATGATATCAATAAAATCAAAGCTGAAGACAAAAAAGTCTGATACTGTCTCAGATTCGAACTCAGACACTGATGCCACTGCCACAGAAAAACGTTCCTCTGCCTATGGGTGTACTACTGAAATAATGTTTGAAGATTTCCAAGGAGATTGAGAGACCATTCTTCCAATGCTGAATGTGACACCAGTGAAGACAAGTAAGTTTAAGTATTTTTAAAGTGTTAATTTATGTAGATATTATAGCAACAAAACATCAATATATATAACTACATGTATGAACATTACAACCTTTATATATTTAACAAATTCAGATGTATGCATATCAATTTATATAATGAAGATCAATACAGTTATGATTATATATACGGTATTTACCAAATTCATATGTAATGTACATCTATAGGCCTACAGTTGATTAAAAAAAGTTATAACAATTTATTTTATTTGTTTTCAGAGGGTCTGTCACGAAAAGGGAGATCTTCAAAGGCTGAAACAAAATTTGAAATGGCATCAACATCCCTGAAGAGAAAGCTAGAAACTTCATATGACAAGTTTTACACAAGAAAGTGAAGAAAAGCAATCTAAAATGGATGACAATAATTTGTGAGTACTGTATATATATCTGTAGTACCTTCATTAAAGTATACTAAGCCTATATATAGATCATATGTTTGCATATAAATTTACTCAAACATGTATATCATTTTCGCAGGCATGCAGGAGTGATGCAAGCACTCAAGAATGCCTTCAGTGAGACGACTGACTACAAGAGGAAGATTCAAATACTAACACTCTCACCATACACCATTCACAGAACAGCATCTTTCTTCAATGCATCTACAAGAATGGTTTCAACCAGCCGCAAAATAAAGAAAGAACATGGCATATTACCAGAAGTTCCACATATTAGCAAAAGTCGGGTTATAACAAAGAAAGAGAAGGAAGCAGTGTGCACTTTCTATGAATCAGATGAAATAAACAGAATATGTCCAGGCAAGAAGGATTGTCTATCAATTAGGAATCATGAAGGAGAGAAGCAACTACAGCAGAAACGATTGGTGCTTGGTAATTTACGTGAGATTTTCGCTGTTTTCAAGGCAAATGACACTAATCCAAAAATGTTTCTCATCATTTGCTGCATTGAGACCCAAGTGGTGTGTCTTGGCAGGAGCTGGAGGAACACACACTGTGTGTGTGTGTGTGTGTACCTACCACCAAAATCCCAAACTTCAGCTATCAGCTTTGGGGGAAAAACAACTATCATATAAAGACCTCATTCTCTATGCAGTTTGTGACAGTGAAAAGGAAGTGTGTATGCTACAAAAATGTGCATTGTGTCCAGGAGAAGAAGGTGTTATTGCATTCCTTGAAGGATTGGAATCTGTTCAGGATGCAGTCGGCACCATAATTACATACAAGCAGTGGACTTCCACAGATCGGACAACCCTTATTAACATCGGTGAATCCCTTGAAAACTTCATTAAGTCTTTGGCAACTAGAATTTGTGCACTAACAAGACACACTTATGTGGCTGATGCACAAGCAAGTTTCCTAAAAAAACTGAAAGCTAATCTGATGGTCACTGAAGGTATTCTCCTAGAAGACTTCTCTGAAAACTACTCATTTATTGTACAAGATGCTGCACAAGGTTACCATTGGGAAAATAGTCAGGCAACAGTTCATCCATTTGTGTTCTACTATAAAGTAAATGAAAATGATATTGAAATTAAAGTTAAAAGTTATTGTTTCATTTCTGATGACATGAAACATAGTACAAACCTTGTCTTTGCGTTCTTAATTAAAGCAACTGATCCCCATGATAAAAGAAGAGAGCTCAGGCCTGCGGAAGATACATTACTTTACTGATGGTTGCGGACTGGATGCTGAATCGCACTTTTTTGCAACTTCACATGGCAAAAGTGCTTGTGATGGAGTCGGAGGCACAGCAAAAAGAATGACGGCTCATGCCAGTCTTCAACGTACATTTAAAGACCAAATTCTGACACCACTTGACATGAGGAAATTTCTGGATGAGAAAGATACCAGCACAAAATTTGTATTCTTATCGAAACAAAATGTCCAGCAGACAACTGAATTCCTGGAAAATAGATATAAAAATTCTGTAACCATCCCAGGTACTCGTAGATTTCATAGATTTGTGCCTATTAGTCATACCCAGTTGGAGGTTGGTGAGATTTCCTCAGGTCCTACAAAAATTATGACAGTTGTGCATCCATCATTTAAAGATAATTTACATGAGCAAAAGCACATTTCAACTGAAGATATACAAGTTGGGGTATATGTAGCTTGTAACTATGATAATAAAATTTCGTTTGGATTAGTGGTTGAAGTATCAGAAGAATTTAGTGATTATGATGTCAATTTTATGTCTCCACATGGAAGACGTTCTAAACATAGTTTCCCTTCTCATCCTGACTCATGTTGGATGTTATCATCTGATATTATCCAGACAATGACTGCTCCATCATTGACAGCAGGTTCAAGAACAATTCAGTATGCCTTTGATGATCATGAGATGCTAACAGCTGAGGGTAATCATGCAGACCTGTTTGCCACAGTTTCCTGTTCTTGAGTCGAAAGTGTACAGAGCTCTAGTTTAATATGTATCTATAGAATACAGGTCTACATAATATGATACTCCTTTTTTACTCCTATTTTATATGATACTCCTATATATATATATATGTTTGTATTAATGTATTATTAATAAAAGTAATTATAAAAAAAAGTAAAATATTTCTAAGGGTGGAAAGGTGTGGTTGTAGGGGTGGAGGAGACCACAATAAAATAGATATCTACAGATCTACAGAAGCTAAGGCTAACAAAGACCCTAAGATCCACTCTAAGGTTAGCCCGAGAGAAAGGAAAGAGTAGGGGGTTAAGAGAAGAGAAGAGAATAAGGGGTTAAGTAAGAAGCAACACCTATCACTCGTGGGTTAACATTCATTCAGAAACGAGAAAAAAGATTCACCATCATCATCCACCGGCCACTGCCGACAAGTCAGAAAATAGTCAGAGAGAATAGGAGAGGGGTGAAAGATGAAAAGAAGTAAAATAAGAACGCTTACAAACCATGCAACACAGTCTTAACTCACTGCCATACCATGCAAACTACAAACATGCAAGTAGAGAGAGTTACAGACATGCAAAGTAAGGAGATAAGAAAAAAACAAAAAGAGTAGGTACAGTTAAACAAAAAGTGGGTTAGTTTACGCTACGAGCTACATCTACGTTCATGTTAGTCTAATTTTTTTTTTTTTTTTTTAATAATTTTATTGCTGGCATCACACGCTGGCATGTCACAAGCTGGCATTCATCGTCAACAGACTCATCCTCGAGCACCACCACCAGAGCTCCTGTTGGTAACTTTCTTTTTTAATTTTAAACAATGTTAATATTTTTAAAATGTCTGTCAAGACGGTTCTTAAACACATTAACGCTGGTAGAATGAATGACTGACGCGGGAAGATTATTCCATTTATCAATTACTTTAAACGTAAAGAAGTTTTTAGCGATATTAGTAATGAAATGTCTGCCACGCAACTTAACCCTTTAACGCCTACTGTCAAGAATTCTTGACGCTTCAAATAATACATTCCTATGCAAATAAATGCACAAAATTGAAGTGAACGACGAATGTCAAGGATTCTTGACATTCTAAGCTACTTATTGCGTGACAAGAAATATAGCATCTGGCAGTTGCTGGCAACTACTTCAGCTGTGTTTTGGAGCATGCGTGGGTTGAAAGCATGTGTCATGACTCCCAATATTATCACCTTTTGAAATACTATTTCAGGTAGGTTTATGTTGTTCATATATTTCATGTTAACAAATTATATAGTGAAGAACATATCTATGGTATAATAACTTGAAAATAATATATGAAGATATATTTGTTTATAATTTTTGAAACATCAAGAATTCTTTACATTAGTCTGATTGATGATATTTTTTGCCTAACTTACAGAAATGGATTCTTCAGCTTTTTATGGTAGAGGGTCTCACTTCTGCCGAACTTTACAGAATGAGCTTGAAATATCTGACAGTTCTGATGACGACGAAGATGTGGCAGAGGAAATTATTGATTTTGGTAAGAATTTTGTATTTATTTATCGAAATAAGAGTGTTCTAACTCATTTATATCTAATTTCATGGGTTTGTTAAGATTTTTTGATGTCTATGGTAAAACTATCCAATTCTCGACTTTATTGGAGCAGTCATCTCCAATGTCAATTGGTTACAGAGGCATTCAGCAGAGATCGATGGGAGCAGATAAAATCCAATCTCCATTGTAACGATAATTCACAAATGCCAATATATGGCGATCCAAACTATGACAAACTTTATAAAGTAAGGCCCCTAATCAACCATTTGCGAGATAAATTTAGGAAAATTCCCATGCCTCAAATGCTTTGTGTGGATGAACAAATTGTTCCTTTCAAGGGTGCTTCGTCTTTGAAAAATTATATTCCCAGTAAACCACACAAGTGGGGTATAAAATATTTGCAC
Organism: Bathynomus jamesi; assembly: GCA_023014485.1. Classification (NCBI taxonomy): domain Eukaryota; kingdom Metazoa; phylum Arthropoda; class Malacostraca; order Isopoda; family Cirolanidae; genus Bathynomus; species Bathynomus jamesi. The sequence goes on from JAJOZX010001934.1 coordinate 271,041, forward strand.
TTTGCGATACAGCTGGTATTTTATATGATTTTCATATCAGTGATGGTCCAATCAAAGTGGTTGAAGGAGAACCTGACTTGGGTGCAAGCTCAAATATTGTCTTGCAACTTGCACAGTGTATACCAGTGGGGTTGAATCATTTGCTTTATCATGACAATTTTTTCACCTCACTCCCTCTTGTAACAAATCTGGCAAAGAAACAGATATACTCACTGGGAACTGTCAGGCAAGTTCGTTTGCCAGGAATTCCTTTTCCTACTGACAAAGAACTAATGAAGGAAGCAAGAGGGACTTACAAAGAAGTAAGTGCATTAGTTGACGGTCTTCAAGTTAGAGTAGTAAAGTGGGTAGACAATAAATGTGTGAATCTGTTATCAACATTTTCCTCTGCCCTACCACTGGAGGAATGCAAAAGATTTGACAGAAAAAAGAAGGAAATTACAATGATACCATGTCCTACTATAGTGAAAACATATAATAAGTTCATGGGGTGGCGTGGACTTGATGGATGCACTTATTGCTATATATAGGATTCACATAAGATCAAAGAAATATTATCACAAACTAACCTTCCATTTCATTGATGTCTCTATAGTAAATTCATGGTTGCTCTACAAGAGAGATTGTAAAATCATGGGACTTACTGAGAAAAATATAATGATGCTGCAAGAGTTCAAAATGTCAGTAGCTAATGCACTATTCCTCTAAGGCCAAGGTAAAATGAAACACAAATGGGGTCGTCCCTCAACTAGCATTGATTCATTGCATGCTGACAAAAAACGTAGAGGCCATGCTACTCAAACTATTCCTGAATCTGTAATCCGAAGTGATGGATATGATCATATGCCTGAAGTTGCAGAAAGAGGTGGTAGATACAAACATCCTACGTGTAAAGCAGTCACAGTGTTCTATTGTAGCAAGTGCAAGGTAAAACGTTGCCTCACTAAAAACAGAAATTGTTACAAAGAATTCCACAAGTAGAAACACCGTATTCATTTACTTTATTTACCAAAAATAAAGGAATTTATTTTTTATATTCATCAAAAAGGAATTTTTTATGTTTTGTATTATTTTACTTACTTGATTTTTTATAAATAAATATTATAATGACCTGTTTATCTTTCCTTGAACCATAAATAAATGAGCTAGTTTTGGATACTACTATGCTCATAGGTTCTAATATTTTGACACACCAAGGACGAATGTCAAGAATTCTTGACATTTCAATAAAGTATATATTTATGCAAGAAACATTTATTTTTCACTTTAATCATGTTTCTGACCCTTAAATAAGATAAAAAACCTCTGCAAATATTTCTTCTCGTGCATATTTAAAATTTAGGCGTTATAGGGTTAAATCCGTTATTGCGAGTATTACTATTATCGAAAGTGAACAATTTATCAAAATTTACGTTATCGACGTTATTGACAATTTTGAAAACTTCAATAAGCTCCCCCCTTAATCTTCTAGTTGCGAGTGAATACAAGTCTAACTCTTTAATCCTATCTTCATAAGGCTTATTGCGCAATGATGGAATAAGTTTCGTGGCACGACGCTGAACCCTTTCTAACCTATCAATATCCTCACGCAAGTACAGGCACCAAAACTGAACTGCATATTCTAAATGAGGCCTGACTAGGGACTTGTAAAGGGGCAATATAATATCCTTCGATTTAAATTCGAAATTACGCGCTATGAAGCCTAACATCCTATATCATAGTTATAACTATGGTACCTAGCTTATATCTAAGTGATTTTGTATCACATTTCTAGTAATATTTATTTTTGTTTAAGTAGTTTAAATAATGAATATCTCTAGATTTTAACAGTACATATATGCATATACGGTACATATGACGATTTTGCCAGAAATTTGAAAAATAGCCAATTTGAAAAATTCTTTAAGACAGTATAGTTGGTGAATAAGATACATTTTTATTGTTATATTAAAAGTGCAATGATGGAACTTCATTTTGTGTAAAGAAATGTTTCCCCAAAATGTGTGAACTTCAAGGTCAAAAGGTCAATTCGTTCCTTGAAAAAGGGTGAACATTTTTATTTGTTCTCCTATTGCTGATTTTATTGCGTTTTTGGATTCTACAGCTCATTCTGAGTCCAAAAACATATAGTTTCATATGGTTACGATAATTAGTGAATGTGTGAGGTGCATCCAAAGATGCTGACCTTGAGCTATTTTGACCTTAACCTTGATTTTTCTGACCTTCATAACTCGTGAAGTAATGGTCGTAGAAAGCTGAAACTTTCACAGCTGGCTTTCTTTCACAAACTTACCTTATACACCAAACATAAGCAAGATCTGAGATGGTCGGGTGTCAAAATGAAAATTGTTTGCTTCACCTGTGCTGGAACCCTCCTATAATGTATCTTTTATCTATGGGTCTCTATATGTAAATTGAAATTCTTACAAAAATGAGAAAATACTAAAATATTACTTATCATTAACATCATTAATAGTGTATTATTGATATTACTAACTTATTAAATGCACTTTAAAAATTGTAGCAAATTAATAATAATTAATAATTGATAATATTAATAATTGATAATTAATTAATATTAATTAATAATTTACAACTTGAAATTCAATCAACAGACCTACCTCATAAAACTGGTAATCAGATTCAGTCATTTTTAGTAAGTGCTTTTTCTCTGTATCTGCCAACAGTTTGTGATCATGTTGATATATGTCAAATAAAACGTTTACAGTTCTCAGAAAATCATCCAGATCTTGATGATATTTAGGTCCCCTCTTCTTTTTGTCATACTTCAGAAGGCGGTTGAATTCCTTTATTTGGGTTTTCAGTCGGCTCTGTATGGCATTTACTGATATTGGATAAACATTATATGTGACCCACAATTTATGCAATTCCTCAGAAGTAGCTCTCAGTACAGCATCTGTTTTATAGTCTCCGAAACACAAACACCTTTCAATAACTTGCTTCAACGTAGGCAATTTCCCTAAAGGAAACTGTTCTGCTGGCATAAAACGTACATCACCAAGTACTTTAGCAACTGTTTTCCTCGTAGAAGTCATACTTTATATTGCAAATGTTGAATTCAATGACAAATTGCAGTTGGAAACTTATAACAAAGGCATCTGAAAAAAAAAAAAAAAAAATTTCAATTTATTACGTTTAAAAAAAGTTAATGAAGCAGCCCCACCCTCTATTCTTTAATCAAGCATAATGGATGCAAGATAAGGAAAAGTCATATCATGTGATCACTATGTCCATGTCAACATCCTTTTAGGGCAATGTTAGTAATCAAAAAGCCAAATCATGCTTATTTTAGAATTTCTTTTGGCACTAAGGTCCATCGAAAGGGGGTCCATGAGCCCAAAAAATTAGTTTTTCTAAAATAACTCAAAAACTAAAGGTTTTATGAAAAAATACCACTCTTAATAATTTGTTCTAAATCAAATTCTGCATCTTTTGGTATGGGAAACCATCTTTCTAGCATGTTCAGAAGAAGAGATATTGCCATTTTTCTGATTTTGCTAGTGCAGCATTAGATGTTTTTACAAAACAGGGGTGGCCAGACACACGTTGGTGGCCACCAATTATTTTTTTCAGGAATCTTATTTTTATATCAAAAGCCAACTGTTAATGACTTATTAATTCTATCTTGAGTTTCAGCCCAGCCTAATAATGTAGGGGAACGCAAACTATACTAGGATAATGTAGGGGGAACGCAAACTATACTGGGATAATGTAGGGGGAATGCAAACTATACTGGGATAATGTAGGGGGAATGCAAACTATACTGGGATAATGTAGGGGGAATGCAAACTATACTGGGATAATGTAGGGGGAATGCAAACTATACTGGGATAATGTAGGGGGAATGCAAACTATACTGGGATAATGTAGGGGGAATGCAAACTATACTGGGATAATGTAGGGGGAATGCAAACTATACTGGGATAATGTAGGGGGAATGCAAACTATACTGGGATAATGTAGGGGGAATGCAAACTATACTAGGATAATGTAGGGGGAATGCAAACTATACTAGGATAATGTAGGGGGAATGCAAACTATACTAGGATAATGTAGGGGGAATGCAAACTATACTAGGATAATGTAGGGGGAATGCAAACTATACTAGGATAATGTAGGGGGAATGCAAACTATACTAGGATAATGTAGGGGGAATGCAAACTATACTAGGATAATGTAGGGGGAATGCAAACTATACTAGGATAATGTAGGGGGAATGCAAACTATACTAGGATAATGTAGGGGGAATGCAAACTATACTAGGATAATGTAGGGGAATGCAAACTATACTAGGATAATGTAGGGGGAATGCAAACTATACTAGGATAATGTAGGGGGAATGCAAACTATACTAGGATAATGTAGGGGGAATGCAAACTATACTAGGATAATGTAGGGGGAATGCAAACTATACTAGGATAATGTAGGGGGAATGCAAACTATACTAGGATAATGTAGGGGGAATGCAAACTATACTAGGATAATGTAGGGGGAATGCAAACTATACTAGGATAATGTAGGGGGAATGCAAACTATACTAGGATAATGTAGGGGGAATGCAAACTATACTAGGATAATGTAGGGGGAATGCAAACTATACTAGGATAATGTAGGGGGAATGCAAACTATACTAGGATAATGTAGGGGGAATGCAAACTATACTAGGATAATGTAGGGGGAATGCAAACTATACTAGGATAATGTAGGGGGAATGCAAACTATACTAGGATAATGTAGGGGGAATGCAAACTATACTAGGATAATGTAGGGGGAATGCAAACTATACTAGGATAATGTAGGGGGAATGCAAACTATACTAGGATAATGTAGGGGGAATGCAAACTATACTAGGATAATGTAGGGGGAATGCAAACTATACTAGGATAATGTAGGGGGAATGCAAACTATACTAGGATAATGTAGGGGGAATGCAAACTATACTAGGATAATGTAGGGGGAATGCAAACTATACTAGGATAATGTAGGGGGAATGCAAACTATACTAGGATAATGTAGGGGGAATGCAAACTATACTAGGATAATGTAGGGGGAATGCAAACTATACTAGGATAATGTAGGGGGAATGCAAACTATACTAGGATAATGTAGGGGGAATGCAAACTATACTAGGATAATGTAGGGGGAATGCAAACTATACTAGGATAATGTAGGGGGAATGCAAACTATACTAGGATAATGTAGGGGGAATGCAAACTATACTAGGATAATGTAGGGGGAATGCAAACTATACTAGGATAATGTAGGGGGAATGCAAACTATACTAGGATAATGTAGGGGGAATGCAAACTATACTAGGATAATGTAGGGGGAATGCAAACTATACTAGGATAATGTAGGGGGAATGCAAACTATACTAGGATAATGTAGGGGGAATGCAAACTATACTAGGATAATGTAGGGGGAATGCAAACTATACTAGGATAATGTAGGGGGAATGCAAACTATACTAGGATAATGTAGGGGGAATGCAAACTATACTAGGATAATGTAGGGGGAATGCAAACTATACTAGGATAATGTAGGGGGAATGCAAACTATACTAGGATAATGTAGGGGGAATGCAAACTATACTAGGATAATGTAGGGGGAATGCAAACTATACTAGGATAATGTAGGGGGAATGCAAACTATACTAGGATAATGTAGGGGGAATGCAAACTATACTAGGATAATGTAGGGGGAATGCAAACTATACTAGGATAATGTAGGGGGAATGCAAACTATACTAGGATAATGTAGGGGGAATGCAAACTATACTAGGATAATGTAGGGGAATGCAAACTATACTAGGATAATGTAGGGGAATGCAAACTATACTAGGATAATGTAGGGGAATGCAAACTATACTAGGATAATGTAGGGGAATGCAAACTATACTAGGATAATGTAGGGGAATGCAAACTATACTAGGATAATGTAGGGGAATGCAAACTATACTAGGATAATGTAGGGGAATGCAAACTATACTAGGATAATGTAGGGGAATGTAAACACTAGGATAATGTAGGGGAATGTAAACTACACTAGGCACCACAGGGGTACATAAACTATACTTGCTCCAAGTATTCTTGTTTTTTCTATCTCACTGTATAAATATCAATATTGAGTTTAGAGTATGTGTTCTACCAAATCTTAACTAATAAGATTAGAAAACACTTGTAGACTTGATCTATAAAAATACTTTTTCAGTCATATAGTAGTAGATTTTTGGAATGATTTGCCATATGATGTGATAAACAGTAGCTCATTAGTTAATTTTAAGAAAAATGTAGACACTTTCATGAGTGAAAGATTGTTTGTAGACAGTGTAAATATTTACTATTACACCAGTCTCCGGTAGAAAGTTTTAAAAGCTGGTTTTCAATGTTCTTCAATGTGCTGAATTAAAAAATGATACTCATTTCCATCACAAATGATTTGTTAGAGTGTTGTTGAAGCTTAAAGCTTTTAAAACTTCCTACCCTTTTTTACCTGGGGGACCCCCAGTGGGAACCAGGTTTTTAGGTGGGGAGAATCACAAAAATGAGTGGTTTCTGAGGATTTTGAAAGTCAGATTAATACAAAACACATCAAAAAAACCATAGGAAAAACAAATTTCACCTTCAAAATTGGCCAAACCTAAAACAACCTAAGCAAACCTAACCTAAAACAACCTAACCTATCCCCTAAAGTTATCTAAAATTATAAACAAATTTAAAAATACCTTAATAACATGAATTGCCATTAGAGAGTTTAAGCTTCAATAACTCTCAAACAAAGAGTAGTAAATAGTTGTATATTAATCAGCTGACTTGAGTTTGACATCTTTCAAGATTTTTTTGGTGCTTTCCTGTTAACAGGAATACCCAACCACCCACCATCATCTGGACTCGTATCTTGTGGAATTCATGTGGTAACAACGTACTGAAAGCAGCAACATTTTTTCTGCGATTTTAGATGACAAAGACATTTTGGCCCCCTACTAACTGATTATCACTTACATATTAACTAATTTCATTTAAATGATTAATGAATTCAGTATTTACATATTATCGGGACTACTAAACTGCTTATAATACAGTGGACCCCCGATTTGAGTACGTAATCCATTCCAGCATGGCGTACTCAATTCGAAATGTACGTACTCAAATCGAACTTAATAACCTATGGGAATTAATTCATTCATTCCAAAACCCAAAAATTTCACCCCACCCCTACTTTTTCTATAGAAATTGGCCTACGAAATTTAGTAATTGTATTAAAAATAGACAGAATAGACTTTTGCCCTCTTCACTTTTTCTAATAATCTCCAATTTCATCTCTATTATAAAAAGGCATTTCTTCTTTTGTGAGTCTTTTGATGTAGATGTAGGTTTAGAAGCCATCACTATAACAGTACACTATGTCACTATGCCACAATATAAAATACAGTATCAATGTCACTGCATGTACGAATCACCAAATTTATGCTATATTTTCACTATTTTATGCTGTAATCAACAGAAACTAACATAAATAAACACTAAGTACAGTCAGAAAACAAAATGTACGAAATTCTAACAGAAATCCCTAAGAACACCTGTACTATTCAAAACATTAGACCCCAAATGTTCCCGCAACGAACGCTCTAGACAAACTGAAATGCGTTCGGCGTCGCTGGCTGGCATACTCAAATCGAGTTTTCTACTCAAGTCGAGTCAAGAGGAGCCTATGGACGAGCGTACTCAAATCGGGGGTCCACTGTATATTTTTGCTCTCGTCATTTTCGTTTAAACTAACAAAAATATCATAACTTAACCTAACCAATTATCAAAGGCGTATATAGTTCACCTAACCAGGCATTCAATTAACCTAACTGGGCATTCAGTTGACCTAACCAGGCATTTTCTGTTATATTAACCATTAACTGCACGCGCCCAGTACACAGTATCAGATTTCAATTAAAGTTGCCATAATTCTTTGACAATGAGTCAAAATGCTTCCAATGAGTCATTACCCTATCAGTACAACATCAGCTGTTGTTGTTGTTGTTGTTTAGCCAATCAGCCCACCCTGATCGAGCAAGCCGGCGGCACGCAGGTAACCGATCGCCCTCTCTGGAGTGGACCAGAGGTTCAGCGCACTCATGATGTTGTGTTGTGTTCGTTGTTGTGCTAGAGCGGTACAGTCCATCATAATGTGTTCAATTGTTTGTGGTGTGTCTTGGCACAGGTGGCAGGTGTCATCTATGGAGTTGTCTAGTCTGTGTTTATATGTCCATAAGTTGGGGTGATGTCCACATCGGAATCGTGCTAAGTTAACTCGATCCGATCTGCTCAGGCTGATCTCTGACCTGTTAATGGGCGGCGGCTTCGCACCTAGGACCGCATTCGGACCGAGTCGTGTCAGTGCTTTGTGGGTTAGGTGTGTGTGTGTGTGTTTTCTGTACTGTGTGATGTCTGTGGGGCGTGGTATGGAATGGAGTATTTGGTTATAATGTCTCTCTGGTGTTACCTTAATGGTGCGAGGTGTTGGTGCATGATTGTACATGTAGTGGCAAGGGTGTTGTGGGTTAGTTGTCGCTGCTGCCATGAATTGTGTTCCCCTCATGTCTAAATGTTCCCTAATTTTTAGTATTTTTGTTTCTGTGTGCAGGTGTTCTATTGGTGTTGTTTGAGTGCATCCTGTAATGATACGAAGTGCGTTGTTTTGTATTGTTTGTAAGGTGTTTTGTGTGTGTTTGAGATAATGGGTGCCCAGCATGGGCTAGCATAGTCCATAACTGAGCGAATATATTGTTTGTAGATGAGTGATGTTGTTTCCTGCTGGTGTCCAAAGTTTGTGCCTGTTAGTACCCTAAGCGTGTTAAGTCTTGACGTACATTTGTTTTTAATGTCCTGAATGTGGTTTGCAAAAGATAATGATGTGTTGTATGTGACACCTAGTATTTTGGTTCTGTGAGTGTGTGGAATGTTGATGATGTTTAGTGTAAGTTGTGGAATTACCTGTTCTTCTTTTGTGTTGCTTGTAAGCAAGGTGATGGTTGATTTTGTGGGCGCTACTTTGAGTCTATTGTGTGTGAGCCAGTCTTGTATACTGTTTATGTATGTTTGTAGGTTATTTGTAGCGGTGTCAATGTTGTTGTGGGTGGATGTTAGAGTGATATCATCTGCATATGATGATAAGGTAAGCTTGTTATCTATGGGTGTTGGAATGTCATGCATGTATAAGTTGAAGAGTGTTGGTGAGAGAACAGAGCCTTGAGGGACCCCGTTCGGAAAAAGCTTGTTTTTGGATGACTTGCTATTAAATGTGACATGTGAGTATCTTCCTGAGAGATAGTTGCTCAGCCACCTTTTGGTGTTATTGTGCATGTTTGTGTTGAGTATTTTGTTTATGAGAGGGAAGCGTGGGATAGCATCAAATGCTTTACTAATGTCTATTGTTGCTAATAGTGTACGTTGAGCTGGTCTTCTAGAGTTGATGCCATCCATGATGTGCTGCGTCAGGTTAGTGAGTAATGTCGTGGTTGAGTGGTGAGGTCTGAATCCATGTTGAGTAGGCGATAGTGGTATGTGTGGGTTGGTGATTTGTAAGATTAGTCTTTCTGTTACTTTGGAAGGTGTGCATAGTAAAGTAATGGGTCTATAGGAAGCTGGTTCTGTTGGATTTTTGTTTGGTTTGAGTAGTGTAATAATTTTACCTTGTTTCCATATGTCAGGAATAATACAGTGTTGGTATGAATATGTGCTGATATTTGTGAGAGCTAGTATTCCTTGTGGGCCCAAGTGTTTAAGGTGTGTTAGATATGTTGTCTGGTCCAGTAGCCTTCGAATTTTTAATGTTTTTGATGATCTTGGTGGTCTGGTCTGTATTGAAGGGTGTAATGGTCGTGTCGAGTCTGTAGGTTTTCTTGTGTCTGGCTGTTTGTTTGTCTGCGTGTTTCTGGTTGTTGTCTCTGTTTAAGTGACTTATCTTTGCGTAGTGATTAACTAGAATGTTAGCTTGTTGTGTGTATGTTGGGATATTATTTTGGCTGCGATAGATAGCCGCGTGTGAGGTGTGAATGCCACTGTTAGAGTGGGTAATGCTGTTTATAGTCTTGTATAGCCTGTATGTATCTGTGGAGTGGTTTAATGTTGTTATGAATGTTTGTTTGTTTTTCTTTGAGTTTGTTGTTTATTTCTGTGTTGAGCTGTTGTATCTGCTGCTTTATGGCTTCTGTGTGTGGTGTTTGTGTGTTATGTTTGAGGTTGTTACGTTGCCTTATGAGGTGGGCTATTTCTCTAGTGTAATTTGGGTTGTATTTCCTAATGTTGCCCTTGGGTATGTATTTGTTTGCATTATTGATAATCTGATTAAATGTCTTGAGTGTTGTATCGATGTTTATGATGGGTATGCTGTTTAATGTGGTGAATTGTTCCTCAGTCTGTATTTTGAACTGTTCCCAATCAGCTTTCTTGTAATTTCTGTATGTGTGCCTAAGGCTGTTGGGGCAGAGTGTAGAATGTTGTAATGATGATGGGCAGGTGGTCTGATGACAGTTTTTTCTGTTCTCCATTGTGTATGTGTTGCTAGTGAGGGGGAACAGAACATTATGTCTGGGGGAGTTTGAGTATCCTGCTTGATGTGGTATGTGTGTATGTTCTTCTGTATTGTTAAGAATGAAGAGGCTGTTTAGTTATGTGCTATGTTGGCGCCTCTGTGTGTTTTGGTTGTGCAGGTACCAACTAGTGTCTTTGGCGTTGAAGTCTCCTCCTAAGATGACATTAGTGAGAGAGGCAAGATTGTGTAACTGTGGATTGTAATTGGCTGGCACCTGAGGTGAACTATCTGGTGGGATGTAAATGTTGATTAGTGTGGTGTTGTGTTTTGCGCGTGTTTTAATGTTAACTGCCTGTATTTCTATCGTGTTATCTGCTTGGATTGTGTTTGTAATGTTTTGGGTAGCATCAGTGTAGCTAATGCTTTTACGTATGTAAGTGATGAGTCCACCCCCGTTACCCCCAGTACGATCTTGATGGATCGCCGTGAAGTCAGGGATGGTGGGTGTTTTGTGTGTGCGTTTTAGTTTTGTTTCTTGTATAAGTGCTATGTGAATGTTTTGTTTGTGTATGAATTCCCTAAGCTGCATGATTTTTTTGTGAGGCCATCTACGTTGTACTGTAGTATGTTAATATTATACTTCTGTATGTGTCTCATGGTGCTATTGTGTCTATGTCTTTGTGTATGGTGACATGTGTAAGTTGTAGTGGGGCCTGGATTAGTCTTAATGTCGCCAGAGAGTAAGAGTAGTTCGGGGAGCACGCAATTGTTCCCTGTAATTGAAAAAATAGCACGCTGAGAATAGGTCCGGCCCCGGGAGCCGATCGGCACTCTGACCGTGCCACGCAACAGGCCGTCGACTGCCAGTCTGGCCAACCGTAGACAGCCCGCTGCACGGAGATTTGAGGAAGTTTGGCCACCAGCGCGTTGATGTTTTGGTTTGACGTCGCCTCTTCGCGTTGACGTGTCCTGCGCTGGAGGATGCAGCCACTGTTTAGAAGCTTCCTCGTCAGCTGCTAACACTTTTTTCACGTTGTTCTCGCTACCTGTTCAGACGTTTTTTATAAACAAATCTCAGTTTTCTGCTCAACACGGCTCTTTCTAATTTTAAAATTGATTAGTCAAGGAAGGAAGATGTTGACTTCTATTTTGCAGCAACAGTTGATGATATTTATGTTACTTTACTGATTAATGAAAATGATTAGGCTCTTCAAGTTATAAAAGAATTCTTTCGTAATAATTGATAAATACGAAACACAAAACGTATATGCAAACAGGATGATGATGCTTAGACTACTCAAGTTGATGAAGTTTTCTCTTTCTCATATATTGTATCGACGTAATACTGTAAATATATTTAAAGTTTCTGCATAAATAACTTGTGTTTCACAGTAAACAAAGATTTCCCTCAATCTTCTATCACATCCAAACAGTCCAAACGTTTGATGAGGGTGGTTGTTGTTCGTTTGACCTCTTCATTAACAGTTTTGGGAACCATTTTTGAAGACCACCATGTTCTTATGGCATACCTTGCTGGGCCATGCAGTTGTGTAAGTGAAACAGACGCATACTTTTGTGATATAAAAGTGAAATAAAGGTGTAAAAGCACTATTTACATTCAGTACTTGCATCATTTATTTTCTTACTTTTTAAATTGTGTATAATGCACTAACTAGGCCTATTTATGGCTGATGATCCATCATACTAAAATTAGCAAAAGTATTATAGTAGGGTTCCGAAGTTCAAGAGACTCAAACTTCGTGATTCCGCATAGTCGTGATCACCCTTTATTATACCAAAAATTTCAAAGTTTGTGATTTTTGACCAAAAATCTACATATTCGTGATTTTGATTTTCTATTATTATTATTATTGTTTATTAGCAACATAATTAGTTTGATTTAATCTGCTTTAATTTTACCCTGTATTTTTCAGATGATATTTTGAAAAAATAACCTAGTTTTTGGTCTAGAACAGTGGTTCTTAACCTTTTTACTACCATGCCCCCTCTAGGAATTGGTCCTTCCCTCCACGCCCCCCTTCAATCAAAATAACATTCTCAATAACTTCTCAATATTAGCCCATGCTCTCGTTAAGAGAATAACAAATACAATTAGAGAAATTCCTGTTTCTAGGGGGGCGCACCCCCCCGGTTAAGAACCACTGGTCTAGAGCATGGGTCGGAGAACCTTTTTGGGTATTACCCAAAAATCTATTTGAGTAAAATGAAATTATCCCGACTTCAAGTAAACAAAAACAAGCCAATTGCTCTTAAAATTGTTGCATATGGTGTCTCTCATACCACACGCATTACCCCCAAAATTTTTAAATGTACCCCATTTGGGGTAATTTACCCCTGTTCGCCGACCACTGGTCTAGAGTATTTAGGCAAAATGGCTCCAAAATGTAAAGTAGATAGTTTTAGTCGATCTAGTAATAAAAGAACCAAAAATGTCACTAATTTGGAGACTAAACTAAAGATTATTTCTGAATGTGAGAAAGGTTTAAAAACTAGTGAAATATTCTCTGTTAGTTTAGTAGTACTGTACATAATTGTAATATTTTTGTTTTTTCTTAGATTGGTATCAATTTTTTTAAGCTCTGGAATGCATTAGCAAAAATTAATGGAAAATAGATTCCGATGTTCATGATTTCAAAGTTTGAGACGATTTTGGCAGTCCCAATTAATCACGAACTTCGGAACTCCACTGTATCTTTATTTACTTATATATATATATATATATACATACATGCAAAACATGCGAGTCTCAAAATTGACTCGCATCTATATACATTATTAGGTACTTACGTATTAACAGGGGCCCACCACATATTGATGATTGGTTAGGTTAAGTTATAATATTTTCGTTAGTTGAAAATTTCTAATACATCATATTTTTAAAATATTTACTACAATGATTTATATTTCAAAGAATTTCTTTGGCTTGCAAAAAAGAGAGCGCATCTTCTTCACTTTTTGGTAGATCCCAAATTTTCATCATAAGCCTAAAAAAATATTTTTTTTCAGAAAATCGTATAAAAAAATATTTCAAAAAATATGATGTATTAGAAATTTTCAACTAACAAAAATGTTACAACTTAACCTAACCAATCATCAATATGTGGTGGCCCCCCATTAATACGTAAGTACCCATTATTATATAATATAGTATATACATTATTATGTTATATATATTATATATATGGCGACCCCGTCGTGGCCCCGCCTCAGGAGGCACTGAGTGGACTTTGTGGGAGCAGCGCACCCTTGAGGCAGAAGCGCTTTAAGGTAAAATATATATATATAATAGATATATATCATCATTACTTTCTTTTAATTTTTTTTTTATATAAATTTGATGATCACTTATTTCTGATGATTTCATTCTTATAATGTAGGAATATATATTTACATTAATTCTTTTGTATAAAAATAATCATATGTGGTATTATTATAGTTTCAACCACAACTCGTTTTGAAAAATAAAAATTAGGTTTTCCGTTGGTTTCTGATGTGATTCATCTGAAAATGACATTCATTTCCATTGCAAATCACTCATTTTTTATCCCCCCCACCGAAAAAACCTGATTTCCCATGCATTCCCCCATATTGTATGGGGGGGGTCACAAAAACAAGTAATTTAATTTTTATTTTTCAAAACGAGTTGTGGTTGAAACTATAAATTTACCTCATTTGTTTGCTTAATTTCCTTTTATTCACCTGATAAATTAATAAAACGCTACACTGGTACTCAGTACCACACGCGCACAGTTGGGTCTCAAAATGGGATGCGCGCACTTAAGGGTTAACCTGTTAGGTCAATTCAATGCCCAGTTAGGTCAATTCAATGCCCAGTTAGGTCAATTCAATGCCCAGTTAGGTCAACTGTATGCCCTTGATGATTGGTTAGGTTAAGTTATGATATTTTTGTTAGTTTAAACAAAAATGACAAGAGCAAAAATACATAAACAGTTTGGTGGCAGGCGGTTGGGTATTCCCATTAACAGGAAAGCACCGATTTTTTGTGAATATGGATATTACGGCCTCCACCCAATTTTGATGCCAAAATACATTTTCCTAGTAGTGTATGATGTGCTTTGGGTAATTATTCATTTTAGTGCTTTTTCTCCTTTCTGAACCAAAACACATTTTTCTGGTATTTTTTGGTGTGATTTGTTCAAATCTGAACTTTGTTTCTTTGGGAAATGAGCCATTTTTGAGAAATTTTAAAATTGAAAATTTCTCAAAAACGGCTTATTTCTCAAAGAAATGAAGTTCAGATTTGAGCAAATCACACCAAAAAACACCAGAAAAATATGTTTTGGTTCAGACCTGACCTAACCTAACCTGCATTTTTTCGCAATTTCTTACCTTAAATAGCACCATTGGGGTATTTATACAAATCCGCGGCGACCAACATGAATTTGTGGAGACGTTGTTGAGAGGGATATTCACCGTTAAACAAGTACCATGCAAGATACTTTGAATAGGATTGGGTTTTATTGCCAGACCGTAATATCCAGCTCTTCACGTCTTTCCAACAACGCTCAATATTTTGAATGTGAACGGTGTCTTCCACGAACCGCTGTGAATGGTTGACTGTCCAGTGAATGTAGCCTAGATTTCCGAGTTGAGAATACGCACGCCACTCGTCGGAATAGATTGTAGTCCCAGGCCTAATATGTTGCTGGATCAGGCGAACAAGAGTTGTTGCGTCTCTCTGAGGAACCACAAACAACAGTAATTTTTTGGAACTGCGTTCCAAGGTACCAAAAACCCAGGCAATCACAACCTCCGCAAACCATAATGAAAACCAGACTGAAAAAGCATTCTTGAATGAGTATGCATTATGAGAGATTCAAAATGTACGTCTCTGATTGGTCGGATAAGGTCACGTGAAACAAAAACCAGATTTAATTGGCTGATTTGACCTATGTTTCCTAATTTTGCCACGAGATCTCCCCATAAAACTGGAGACGGTGAGGTTCGTTAAGATTTTAATAGCATTAAGAGCTAAATACTCGGTCAATGGCCTATAATGGCTGCTTTTTACATCTAAATTTTTTTTTTCCCATAAAAAATAATTATTACATTTCCTTGATTTTTATCAGTTTCCCTGAGGTTTCAAGGTGTCCTGAATATAAATTTATATGTTAAATTATCATAGAATGTCTCCTTCTATCGAAAACGAACAAAGCATTAAAACGAATATTAACCGTGCTTTGTTCAAATCTGGCCTTCATTTTATGTGGAAATGAACCACTCAAAAGTTATGAGACTTCAAAGTTAACATATTTTGGTTCATTTCCCCATAAAATGAAGGCCAGATTTTAAGTGCACATCAAATACTACTAGAAAAATGCATTCCAGTGTCCAAATTGCTAGAGAACCTACCTAACCTAACCAACCTAACCTAACCAACCTAACCTAACCAACCTAACCTAACCTAACCTAACCAACCTAACCTAACCAAACATTAGGTTAGGTTAGGTAGGTTCTCTAGCAATTTGGACACTGGAATGCATTTTTCTAGTAGTATTTGATGTGCAATATTAAAATTTGGCCTTCATTTTATGGGGAAATAAACCAAAATATGTTAAAACTTTGAAGTCTCATAACTTTTGATTGGTTCATTTCCACATAAAATGAAGGCCAGATTTGAACAAAGCACATCATACACTACTAGGAAAATGTATTTTGGCATCAAAATTAGGTGGAGGCCGTAATATCCATATTTACCCAATTTTTTTTATTAAAAAATGTAGCTCATGACTTGGATTACCTCGATAGGCCCGAGTGGCTTCATGTTTTCCAAATGGAATGTAATGTAATGACTCTCCTATTGCAAGTTCCCTAATAAGCTCATGATCAATGTAATGTGACTCCACCAGATCTGAAACCAATGTTTTGGCTTAAAAAGTGAGGCAACTTATCTGGTTAATTACTGACAAACTTCTCAATTTGAAAATTTGCAGGTAGGCCCTGAAGTACAACTGTCGTGAGAACTATCCTATACTATAGAGAGATAAATAACTGACACCCTACTAACCATCCTTCTTCCCTTAATTTACATAAATTTTCTTCCACAGTCATTTTATGCTAAATCCTACGCCGACAAAAAACCTTTGTTAATTATTAAAATGATCAATTTTATTTACAAATTGAACGAAAGAAGGCACTGGCACCTACACTTCTTTTTAGCATATTCCAGCTATAAATATTTTTTTAGTTGAATTAGAGGAACCGGCCTCACTTAAATTGGTTGGGTGATTTACAATACATCCTCTAACTACAAAGGGTCATTGAAGTCACAGTGTATGTATATATTATATGCACTTATCTGTGGCGGATCCAGGGGGGATTCGGGGGTTACATCGAACCCCCCCTAAACCAGAAAGCCCCGCTCCTAAAGCTGACTGAACATACAAGTTATTTTACAAACAACACTAATCGTTAGTCGACCCTGTCTTACTTTAATACTCAAAAGTCTAAAAAGCAATATTCATTCAAAGTATGTATTCAATAGAATTTTCGGTTTACAATGTCAAGAAGAGTTAAACAGCAACCATGAATTGACCGATTTTTTGGTCCATCAAGTTTGGTTCACCCACGTCAGTGGCAAGGTTAGTAACTGTATTGTAATCTAAAACAATTACTTTAAAAACTATTTACAGTTACTAATCGATTGTTCGTATCAAATTCATTGTCTCTCGTTTTGACAATGATGAAGAAGGACAATCTACCCCGACTGCAAAGAGGATTCGCAGTAGCGCCAGTAATACCGGTAGGAACACGTGTTGTACAACAAGCTGGCTCACAGAACCATTTTTCTTGTTTTGATATATTTTACGGTTAAGACTAAAAACTAAAATAAGTTAAATCTTATTTAATTTTCCTAATATAATTATAATAGGTCCGCATTTGGTTTTTATTGCAGGTAACCCTGCTTGCCATGCATCGGTAGATGATACTGATGTTGGTGCCCTGTTGCGTCAGAAAATTCCTGTTAGATCTCTGCAACAAGCTGAAAAGTTCAATGCCATAATTAACCATTTTCAACCAGGAAAGGATTACACTGGGGAACAAATTTCAACTTTTTGTCTATTGAATTAGATTTGACAGTTAGTTCTAGGTAATTTGGGTGCGCTGAGCACGAATTTTTACTCGGTTTTGCTCTATCAGGTCCTGATTTTGCTCAACACACCTCCTCTTTCGTCGTATTCATAAAAAGGTTTTTTTCTCAATACTCGCTAAGTCTTTTTGCAGTTACACATTATGCAACTAGGTTTTTATCTAGGTATTTGTACCTATTGTTATGGTATTGTTGTATTATGTATATTTTTATATGTAACACCCTAAAAATATTTTTAATTTTGTCATTTTTAACCCATTTTAATATTAGTAAATTAAGCTAAAAATATCATAGAATTCTAAAATTTTCTCGAGCGTTCCTGTTCTCTGTAGAGTATTCTAGAGGGACAACTAAAATATATAAAAGCGACTCGTTTCCAGAGTTAATCAGTCAATTCAATCAGTCAGTCAGTCAGTCAGTCAGCTGAGTTAGTTAATTAAGTTTGGGCATTAACATAATTTTGAATTGGCATATGATTTAGTGAGTAATTTTGTCATCGTGATTTAATATAGTTGATTTAATTAGACGTAATTTATATTGTACCTACTCATCCGTGTTTCTAGTTTAATTTCATAGATTGTAAGTACCTATTTCATAATAAGTACCTATTTAAACTAATTTTTGTGTTTATATTTCAGATTTTCTTAAATTTATATGAATTAAGGGCTTTAAATACCTTTACAAATTGGCAGAACAATCAAGCAATATGTCATCAAGCACTAGAAAGTTCAAATGCAAAAACAACCCTGATTCCTTCTGTTATATATGTGGAAATTTTACACTTCCACATCAACGAGCAAATATAACTGACTTCGTAAAAGAGCTTACTTAGCTTATTTTGGCATAAAACTGGGGGACCAAGATAAATCGTGGGCTCCACATAAAGCCTGCACTATATGCATTGAAAGACTGCGACATTGGACGAAGGGTTCGGATTCAAAAATACCTTTTGGAGTTCCGATGGTAAGTTTATGATTTCATAAAACTACGTAATTTAATCACTAGTATACTGTAACTTACCTAAATGTAATTGTAACTTAGGTACATAAACAAAAATTTACAGAAAATGTTTATAAGAATCTCAAATATTGCATAAGGTTGAAACACATAGAAATGTTAAATGTTTGGGTGATAACTTTTGATAAAATTCATAAAAACAAGTCTCTCGTCGCTTTTGTTAACGCTTTACAATTTTTTTTCCATATCAGGTGTGGCGAGAGCCTACTAACCACGAGACCGATTGCTACCTTTGCTTTGTCAAGACTTCGGGCTTCACTAAGAAAAATAAACATTGTATCGAGTACCCAAATTTCGACACCGCGATACGACCTGTGCTACATTCAAATGAGATCCCCATTCCAAAATTTAAGGGTCTGCCAACTCAAGAATTAGTTGAAGATGTTCCTGAAAATATTGTTATCCACTTTGAGGAGTCAGACACCGATTTTGACCCCAGCGTATTTGAAATTCAAAACGATCCGCAAAAGTTTAACCAGGCCGAGTTGAATGATCTTGTAAGGGATCTAAATTTGCCAAAAAAGGCTGCGGAAATTTTAGCTTCAAGACTTAAAGAGAAAAACTTGCTTACTTCAAACACATACATTTCATTTTACAGAAAAAGAGAAGAAGAACTTGTTAAATATTTTAGAACAGAGGATAGTTTAGTATATTGCTGCGACATAGTTGGTTTGTTAAAGAAGATGGGGGTTGAGTCTTACGATGCAAATGATTGGCGCTTGTTTTTAGACAGTTCGAAAAGAAGTCTTAAGTGTGTGTTGTTGCATAATGGCAATCTATACGGCTCGATACCGATTGGGCACTCAACAAAATTAAAAGAAAAGTATGAACATATAGAAAAGGTTTTAAATCTTATCAAATATAGGGAGCACGAGTGGATCATATGTGTTGACTTAAAAATGGTTAATTTTCTGCTAGGACAACAAGGAGGGTATACTAAATATCCCTGCTTCCTTTGCTTATGGGACAGCAGAGCCAAGGAAGAACATTATTTCAAACAAATCTGGCCAGCACGAACATCACTTACTGTCGGAGAAAAAAACGTAATTAATCCACCTTTAGTGAGCAGAGATAAAATCATATTTCCTCCTCTGCATATAAAACTAGGCCTCATTAAACAATATGTAAAAGCTTCAGATACGAACGGCGAGTGTTTCAAATACATAACTTCAAAATTTCCAAGTTTAAGTTATGAAAAAATCAAGGCGGGAATTTTCGACGGTCCACAAATAAGAACAATGATTAAAGACAGCAATTTTCCTAATGTCATGAATGAACGCGAAAAAAATGGCTGGTTCTCATTCGTGGACTTGATAGTAAACTTTTTAGGCAATTATAGGGCAGATAACTACGAAGAAATCGTAAAAAAACTTTTAAGGGACTACAAAGAGTTAGGTTGCAATATGAGCATAAAAATGCATTTTTTGAATAGCCATCTTGACCAATTTCCAAGTAATTTAGGTGATGTAAGTGACGAACAAGGGGAGAGATTCCACCAAGATATAAAAATTATGGAGGAACGGTACCAAGGCCGCTGGGATTCCCACATGATGGCTGATTACTGCTGGTGCTTGAAAAGAGACCTGCCATCAACAAGCAAATACGCTAGAAAGTCTTACAAAAGAAAATTTTTGCCTCAGTGAAAGCTTCATATCTGTTTGTTTTTTTATTTTAAGTCATTTCTATCGTTATAATGTAATTTTACTGTAGTTTGAACTGCTTGTATTCATGAAACTTAAAAAAAAAATTTAACACATGACTTAATTTTTTAGTCCTAATTTGAAAAATCTGGAAAATGGCACATAGGCTGTCGACAAGAATCAGGACCTGATAGAGCCAAACCGAGTTGAAATTCGTATTCAGCGCACCCAAATTACCTAGAATCAAGTGTCAGATATCATTCAATAAAATACGTGTTGCCCAGTGTTATTCTTTCCCCAAAGTGTTTATGAATGGTTGTAATCAGTCTTTTCAAAGCTCTTGGCAGTAACGCTATCCTTGGCTGGTGTACAGCAAGGAATGCGATAGTGGTTTCTGACTCTCATGCATTCTATTTGCTACACGAGAAAACCTTGGTGCTCTCGTGCAGGGCCGGCGCTAGGAAGTGCGGGGCCCAATTAGAAAATTGTTAGCGCCTAGCGGGGCCCTCTACCCGTTGTCGTTTCAAAGTTGGAGTGACAAGAAAGTTCGCTAGAGCACCTCTTTCTTTTTCATTTTCAGCTGCCTTAGCCTTGGCCAGTGCTCGTTTCTGATTGCCGCTCAAATACTTTCGCCCTTTGTCTCTATCTCTGCTTGTGCTTGCCATGATGACGATGATGTAAGGGCTTTTTCAATTACTTTTCTTTTAAAAAAGCTAAACGGCGACGATAAACTGAAATTACAAAACAAAAAACAAAATCATTCACAATAAAGACTCCCTGGCACTGAAAAATAATAAAGATGTGCATGTATGCATCTAATGATTAAAGCAAAAGATTTCATGATTTTTAAAAGCCTGGGAGTAAGAAGAAAAGCGCAGGGGGCAAAAGAACAAGCTCTAGTAAATAGAAATGTAAATGCTCTCTATGATAATGAGGCAAAAACTAGTTAATTTAATATGTAGGATCTACTTACCACCACGTTTCTCTGTTACATGCAGGCTTAAGACACTTCAAGTTTGCAGTTTGGACATATAAACAATTTGGACATATTTAACAAACAACACAACTTTACATTCCAAGCTTTATGTTATATAATCTCATTAACAGCGCTCTTTCTGTGTTGAGGGTTTGAATATCGTCCACAAATTACCTTTTTTTAAAAAAAGCTAAACGGCGACGATAAACTGAAATTACAAAACAAATAAACAAACGATTAGCAATAAAACATGGAAACATAGATATACGAGGACGGACTGAATAGTTTCACTGCCTTCACAGTAACAAGAAACTTCGTGCACACTGGACACTCATTAATTCATCATAGCGTCCCCCACTCGAGCGCGTGCGCGGGGTCCCCTCGGGGCGCGGGGCCCAATTTGAACAAATCGGTCTAATCGGCTTAAAACCGGCCCTGCTCTCGTGAACAGTCCATTTACACGGTAAACAAAAGTAAGTACGGTGTGCGGTCAACACGAGAACGCCCTTTACCACGTAGATGCTATGGTCGCTTATGACAATTTCCTCGCCACAAGTCGAAATCCTGAAAAAGGTATCCAGGTGCAAATTGAGAGTCAACATACCTACACAATGCACAAAAACAAAGAAGTTATCAAAAATTGTCCATCTTTGTGGCAAACAGTGCATTGCCTTAAGAGGTCACAGAGATGACAGCACAGCCGCTCAAGACGCAAACAAGGGCAATTTTCTTGCCTTGTTGGAATTTCGTGTCGATGCTGGTGATGAAATCTTAAAAAACCATTTAGCAACATGCCCCGCCAATGCAAGATATTCCAGTAAATCAATTCAAAACCAAATTATCGGTCTAATTGGGGATCAAATTAGGGATTCGATCATCAAAGAGATAAAAGAAGCAAAGTTTTTTTCAGTTCTTTGCAATGAAGTGACAGACAATGCAAATCTTCAACAATTATCGCTTGTTCTGAGGTTTGTTGACAAAAATTGTATTATTCGCGAAGAATTTCTAGATTTTAAAACCACTGAGAGCATAACTGGGCAAGTCATCTCTCAACTGATCCTAGGAAAACTGGAGCAGTGGGGTCTAGACATAGCAGACTGCCGTGGACAAGGGTATGATGGCGCTTCAAACATGTCCGGCCAGGCCTTAGGGATGCAACGCATAATAGTTCAGCAAAATCCCAAGGCAATATATATATATATATATATATATATATATGCATTGCAATTCTCATGTCCTCAATCTCATCATCGTAAAAGTTTGTTGCCTACCATCTGTACGCAATATGGCAGGAACCATAACTGAGATTTTTAACTTTTTCAATTATTCTCCAAAGCGACAGCAGTGTCTGGAGAAAGTAATAAGTAGGGCCCGGATGTTTAGGCATTATAAAATTGAAAAATAGGCAAAATAAAAGTATAAAATAGGCAAAAATAGGCATTTATTTTATACCGATCAAAAACACACAAAACAAAATAAGTTATATAATAATGTATGAATGTATCATTAGTTTCATTACCTTGAGACTACGTCGCACATTATTAGTCTGAATTACACATAATTACAAGTAATTTTTTGATGTTTTCAACTTTTAGGCCTCTTCTTCTGTCTGAAAGAACATGCTTGTACAGCGAGAATGACCTCTCTACTTCCACTGATGTAACAGGAGCAAATTTGAAGCATGATACATTCATGGGATTCATATCCCCTACATCGGCATCAGTGTGTCCTTCAAGAACGTGTGCAATGTTCTTTAGTCGTTCCAGATCTGCATTTGCTCGTATCACTCGGTCACATTTTTCGCGAACAGATTCACCTTTCTCGCCGGGCGCTTGACTGATGCCTGCAATGACTAACTCAAAAATTTTCAAAGCGTCGATTAACGGCTGGTTCCTAGTTTCAAGAACAGTAATGTTCTCAGGTATTTTTGCAAAGTGGGAAGTGATGTATGAAAGTTCATTGCGAAGAGATCTATCTTCAATGAGGTCCATCACGATGCGGATTGATGAAGCATCTTCGATGTCAAGTGCTGATACAACTTCTCGAAACTTGTCAAAATTTGACGTGTAATACAACGCAGCCGAGATCCAGGTTCCCCACCTCGTCAAAACGGGCTGTGGCGGCAATGCGAGTTCAGGCGCTATTTCATGCAACATATGACATCTTGATGGTGCCTTAAGAAATATCTTCTTTCCATTAGAAATTAATTTGTCGACATTGGGGAACAAGCCTCGTATCTGCTCAGCAACAGGGTGAAGTGCGTGAGCCAAACAAGTAACATGTAGCATTTGTGGAAAAAGAATTTTCAATGCTGTTGCTGCTTTCTTCATGTACGGCGCTGCGTCTGTCATGAAGAGAAGAACTTTTTCATGCTGGATGCCCTCTGGCCAAAGCAAAGCGAGGGATGTTGTGAAAAGTTGAGCTATTGTTGAGCTGTTGGTCTTTGGCAGCTCTTCTGATGTCAGCAGATAAACTTTCGGCGTCTGATCAGCTTCCAAAGTACCTATAATCACGTTAGCAATATATCTACCCATGGAATCGGTGGTCTCGTCTATTGAAATCCATATCTTGTTATCTGCAACGCCTTCACGTATTTTTTCGAAGAGTGGACTCACTTGGAATAACTTGTTTTGTGTATTTTTCTAAAAAGGTCTTTAATGATTTGTTTTCCAACTTCCACAGTGGAATTCCAGCATCAATAAATGATTTGCATAGCTCCAAGGAAAAGGTAGATTGACGACTTGACGTTGAAGCAAATGTTGTCATCAAACACGTTTGTAGGCTGTTTGGTTTCATCTTTTCAGCAGAAGCTTTGTGCTTAACGGTCTGCACATGCTGGGAAACAAAGTACCTTTTCTCACTATTAACTGCTTTGTCACACACTTTACAAAATAACACTGTGCCATCTGTGGAAAAGATATCTTTTCCAAAGTCACGAACATGTTGGTTCAGTTTACTACTTGAAGATGAACTAACTTTTGGCATATTAACGTCTTCTAAATATCATTCAAGTTTAGTCAAATACCACTGATGATCGCACACCCTCACACGCACGAAGCAGAACAACGAATATGAGGAAATGGCCGTGCGAGGCTAGTTTTCAGATACTGCGCTCAGCTGATAACGTCAATCATACATGACGTCATTTCCGCAATATGAAATTCCACGATATCTTCATTCACGTTATCTGCGCATTCCTGGTTAGTCTAGTCGTAACTAATACATGATAATTTTCCTATAAATGCCTATTTATGTCTTTTTTCTTTATAATCTAATTAAAAAGGCAAAAATATGCATTTTCAACGAAATAGGCATTATCATACTCATACTCCCAAAAAAGGCAAAAAAAGGCATTTATGGCATTTTGCCTGAACATCCGGGCTCTAGTAATAAGCTTGGATCAGCCAGAATCTCAAAAATCAAAGATTCGAGACCTTTGCCGCACTCGTTGGGTAGAACGCCATGAAGTATATGAAACATATGTGCTCTTGCTGCCAACAATTATTGAAACATTAGAAGTTATTACAAATGAACCACAATACCAGCAGTATAGTTATGATTATGAAACACATTAGAACTGGGACAGAGAGACACTTCAGAATGCATACAATTTCTATCACACGTGTTGTTCGTTTCAATTTCTTATTTCCTTGACTGTTGCCATGAAAACTTTGGCAGTCATCAAGCCGTTAAGCATCAAGCTTCAGAAGAAATCAAATGACATCGTGAAGGCTTACATGATCTCGGACACACAGAAAGAGCTGAAGGAAGTGACAGATAAAGCTGACGATGTGTTCAGGGGATGGTATTCGCAAGCTGCGCAGATCAGTTCTGATGTGGGTACTGAACCAGATGTACCAAGGACAACTGCCGGACAACAGCACAGACCAAATACTCCTCATGACACACCTGAGGAATATTATCTGCGTACTCTAGTTCTTCCTTTTCTGAACCATATTATGCAGGAAATGTCTACAAGGTACGTTTGTAGAGCACGAACTTCTAAATTCTAAAAATCTGACAGTTTTCCGTAACACGGTGGCAACGCCAACCGGTCTGGATCCGCCCCCTGCATTCTCCACCTAATTAATGAACTCTTTTTGTTATAGATTCGGTCCCACTCAGAATATGGCTGTTCAGTTACTTGATCTTGTTCCCAGAGTCACCGTTGAGCCAGCAACAGACATTACTGAGATTTCTGTGATGTACGAGTCAGACCTTTCCAGCCCTGGGACTCTTGACATCGAATATATGCGATGGAGGAGAAAGTGACAGTCAGAGAACGCCAAACCAGATTCGCTTCAACCTGCATTAAAGCTAAATTATAATTCTTCATATGCCCATCTTGGCGTGACAATTCTTCGTATGCTCCGATTATTTAATATTTAATATTTAGTGTAAAATTTTCTCGTTTAATTGTAACTTTATCACTTTTTCTTTCCAGGCTTGCGATGCTGATATATTCCCAAACATCAACTGCTTGTTGCGAATTTCTTGCACCATACCCGTCACTTCTGCTGACAATGAACGTGCCAACAGTACCTTGAAACTTGTGAAGGGGTACCTTAGGACTACTATGTCCACAGAGAGATTGTCGGGCTTGGCGTTGATGAGCATTCATTACAAGCCCGTGGATTACGAAGCTGTAGTTCAACGGTTCGCTGAACAGCAACCCCTAACGAATGGCGCTCGTCGATCCAGTCTTTGAGAATCGGGAGATTAACTGATATCTCAGTCAACACAAAACTTTGTCAAGAAATATAATACCTTCAATTATATTCATGAACAAATCTAGAATGATAAAGTATGATTTTCAAAAGAAATTTAGGTTTTGATATTGTGAAATTTTTGTAAACAGTGTTTCTTTAAGACTTATCACGAATTTTGTCTTTCCTTGTATAATTTTCTTGCAACTCAGTACATAACTTAGATGTTGTAAAAGCTAATAAACTTGAACAAACACCCCGCAAATTGCTTAAAAACGCGTTTCTGAGGGCCTTAATTTTCAAAATTTCCCAGGGGAGCATGCCCCCGGATCCCCTTAGAAGCCTTCTGCGCTCGTACCGAGCCCCCCTCCAGCAAATCCTGGATCCGCCCCATCTTATACAGTGCTGGACTTGTGACATTTTCAGGCTGCGCGGAAATCTGTCCGAATCAACGAACAATCGCTCGGTCGCTCAGTGACTCTTGACTCCGTTCCCACAAAGCAGAGCCACTGCTCCCCGGTTTTCTTTTACGACGTTGTTTATTAGGGTGGAATGAAAATATTAAACCATCTTGCTTCACTCATGATTTGGTGTATTGACCCTCTAGAAGTTCTAAAAAGATAATCTTTTCTTTTTAGGACCCTCCACCCGCCGCATTTTTGCCGAAAACAAAATGGCGGAAAGTCATATTTTGAAAGACCCCTAGTATAATATCTGTCGGTTTTTGAGAGAAGATATCGTGTTATATTGTGTGTTATTTGGTTATAAGTATGATAACGAGTAAATATATTCACACCGAAAAAAGTTCAACAACTGAGTCTGAATATGAATGCTCCAACATTCACATGAGAGCCCCTTTACCCAATCTCACCATGGAAACCAACAGATTTAGTGTTTCAGATAGGGCTGCATCGGCCATTGCTTCAGCTACTTTGGTGGATTTTGGTATCATTACCGAAAAAGACAGTGACTTTTTTATTGATCGAAGTAAGTTGAGAAGAGAGAGACAAAAATTGAGAAAAACATTACAAGTTGAAGCTGCACAAAGTTATGGTGATATTAAAGCTTTATATTTTGATGGGAGAAAAGACAAGACGTTGGTAAAGACAAATAAAGATGGTAAATGGTACCAGGATATAATTGTTGAAGAACATTATGTACTATTGAGTGAGCCTGGTGGAGAATACCTTAACTATTTGAGCCCTAAATCTGGAAAAGCGAGTGATGTATCCAGTGATGAGCTGCCAAAATCTTAACAACCGGTTCCCTATATAAAAAGTTCTGACTTAAAGGATGTGCCACAGTATGTAGTTTTTGTACCTTTCTCCATAAGAAGTGGCAATGCATTGTCATTGGGAGTTGTACTCGTACTTAACAATAAAAAATTTTTTTTGAATAAATGTGAAAAGAAGAATATTTAAATATATTAGTTATTACTAATTAGGTAGTAATAACAAAATAGTTTCAAGATAACACAAAGAAAGAAATTATTATTTTGAAGAACATTTAAATACATAACTTATTTAATACTAATTAGGTAGTAATTTCCAAATGGCCAGATAGTGCTATTTTTCCTTTGCATTTGAAGTTTATTTTGTACGCCGTATTATTTTGTACACCGTTTTATAAGATTATTCGGTTTTAAGATCATTTTATAACAATATTTGTTTTCATAACAATTTTTAACAACCGGTTCTAAAATGCTTCAAAATTTTAACAACCGGTTCGCGCGAACCGGTGCGAACCGGCTCCAGCTCACCGCTGGATGTATCTGAATCGTTGTTCGCCTACTTGAATGAAGTGACACTAGACCAGAATCTCAAGGTCATAGGGTGCGACAGTACGAATGTCAACACTGGGTCTAAAAGTGGCATAATCCATTTCATCGAGCAGAAGCTGAACCGACCATTGCAATGGAGTATTTGTATGTTTCATACAAATGAACTTCCCTTAAGGCATCTGTTTGAGCGATACGACGGGAAAACAACTGGGCCAAGATCATTCAGTGGATCTATTGGTAACGCTCTTAAGACTTGCCATGACTCATGAGATGCCTGTGGTAAAGTTCTCCCGGATGGGGCCGATAGCATTCCAGTTCTCACAGATGAGCTCATAGAAGATTTAAGTAATTAGCAACAATACATGTTCAGAATAATTGGGGCCATAAGAGAAGGATATGTTGACGGAAGCCTAGAGAAACTCAAGCCTGGTTCCCTTAACAACTCTAGATGGTTCTAGCTAACAAACTCTGTCGTTGTTATGTCTCCCAAAAGAATCCCTCCAGGCAGGAGATGGGAGAAATGAAAGGGAGTGTTAGGGAATATTGGGGGTTATTACTGACTGAAGTCGAGCGGAGCGGCACACAGCTTGCTGTTTGGTGTGGGTGCGTTTCGCAGTGTCGTTCGATAAAAATATAACCTACTTTTGTTACTGATGCACCGCAGAAAGAGAATCGGATTGGCATGATTCGTTCATTTTTAACGAATCAATATTGTTTGTATGTTTAACTTTCCAATTCTTAGTGCATTTCAACACTAGTTTTTTCTATCTCGCATATACAGTATATATATATATATATATATATATATATATATATATATATATATATATACGCGTGTGTGTGTGTGTGTGTAAAAATAAACAATGAATAATCCATATTCATTTTTACATGAGAAACCAAAATCGCCTGATGCGATTTTGGCTAAAAAAAATTATTTGTTGCTTTCTATTTTTGTTTGTGTCACAACCATACGATCTACCATTTCTATGGTTTAGTCGTATCCATTTTTCCATTTTTCATTTGCTATAGAATTTATTATAATTAATTATGGTTGTCTTGCATCTCACCCTCGTCCCTAGATTATGCATACACATTGCATATAGCAGGATTGGAACCCGTAGTTGTACTTAGTCCTTAATACCCACTCTTTGTCTTTAATTCGTTTCTTTTGAATCGTCCCAATAATGACTTGTACCGTACGTACAAATTAAATAACTATGACGTCATAAAGTAACTTGATTCTCTTCACGTTTTCCATACCGTGAATACTGAATCACTCATTTGGTATGTGGATATCTTTCATGTTCAATGTATGGTAAATTCTTTAATAATAATAAAAAAAAAAAAACCCTACACTCTATACGTCATTATTTATATGTTGTGGTGTTATGTAGTATAAATATTATTATTCAACCATATTCATCTATAGTTATTTCTATACGTCCATATCTTATCTTGACCATTATCCTATATCAATTTTAACAAATATTCATTTTTACTCGTGTCAGTCTACGAAATGGTACGAAACTTTATGCCTCCTACCTGTTCGTTCAAAATCGTCCAAATACGTTCTCATGTATTATTTTTTTTTATTTTTTACTTTTTATTTTTTAGTTATTTCGCCTCTCGCAATGAACTCGAAAACGCTTATGCAAGTGTACGCAAATCGCTAATCACAGCATAAATCGAACATCTGAAAACGAAAGACCTCCTGTCCCTCT
Organism: Bathynomus jamesi; assembly: GCA_023014485.1. Taxonomy (NCBI): domain Eukaryota; kingdom Metazoa; phylum Arthropoda; class Malacostraca; order Isopoda; family Cirolanidae; genus Bathynomus; species Bathynomus jamesi. Next base: position 300,558 of record JAJOZX010001934.1, read on the forward strand.
GATTTCAAATTTATAACTTATTGTCATGTGTGTCATGTTGTGTATAAATTATCTCGTATGTGCCCATGTACTTTGTGTTGTACTAATAACCATATATAATAACCATATATAAATATAAAAACACTGTAAGAATTGTAAACGACGTAATGTACTTTAATGAAACTTTAATTAAACGATCATAATTTAATATATAATGTAGTAATGTACTTTAATGAAATTGGAATTAATGATAATAACTTGTAATGTACTTTAAATGGAAGTGTAATTAAAGGATACTAAGTGAATATGAACTAATCCATAATTATAATCATAATTGTTGTAAACCCGAAATTACAATGTACTCAGAGTGTACTTGGATTGTACTTAATGTACTACGAAATTATGTCGCTCTTTTGAAATGCATACTCGGCGAAAATAAGATTATTTTTTATTTTTATTTTTTAAATTTTTATTTGGAATCTTTCATCTGATCATGTGTTTAAAAGGGGGGAAACTTAACCTTCAAGCTGCATTCCCCCCCAAATTTAGATTGTATATAAATCATGTAATTGTAAAATAATGTCACTTCTACTTCACTCCGACTTCGATTACTTCGAATCACTCCCTTGTTAGCAGCCTCGCTGCGAGGAGGGGGCAGAGGCCCCTTGCCTCCTTAATTTTTTAGATTCCGGCCTGAGCCATGGTCGAAAGAGGTCGAACCTCTACCCCTGTAAATTCAGAGCACTACCTGTACATTTTTAGAAGTAAACTACAGTAAAAGAAGTTTTTTTTTATCTTTTCCTTCGAGCCGTGCCCTCGTTCGAGAACTCAGTCAGCAAAGTCGATAAGTTTAGTATCAGAGAAAGTATCAGAGTATTATAGAAAGAGAAGAATTAACAACTGTCGACCCTATAGCGAGAGAAAAAAATTAGAATGTTATAGAAGAAAAATTACAGCGAGAAATATCCGTTGCTGCCTCCTAACCAGAACCCCCATCGACTTCGAACCAACCCAGGGCCATAGACGGAGGATCTTAACATATATATATATATATATATATATATATATATATATATATATATGTTTTTCGTTCCTTAATTTACCGCCGATTCGTACCTACAGAAGGCGGTACATATCTCTGCGAGGGGGTGGGTGGGTGGTGATACTGAGCTGGGGGTGAGTAGTATGGGTGCGAAATGGACGAGTACAAGAATGTTGCAGAGATAATGATCATTGTTGCAAAGGAGGAGGGGGTATGCAATGAATGGGGGAAGGGTTATGCAACAACTCAATGTTGCAGAGGGGGTAGGGTAATGCAACAACTCAATGTTGCCAAGGGGGAGAGGGGAAGGAGCTTCTGGGGGAGAAGGGAGGATGACCTTCCCCCAAAGGGGAAGCCTTAACCTAAGAGAGGAAGAGAAAGGAGAGACGGAGGAGGTCTTTGAGGGAGAAGGTGGGATGTCCTCACCCCCCCAAAGGGAAACCTAACCTAAGTCTTAACCTAAGAAAGGAGAGAGAGTTCTTTATTCCACCGGAGTCCGCAGCATTATGAGCGTCCCGAAGCCAAGCAGATCTTATATAGAGGATGGTGAGTTGCCAGATAGCACTTTTTATATATGGAAGGGGTTACCAGAGAGCATTTATTTTAATTGTTCAGGTATACATTATTAGGGTGAGTTGCTAAATACCACCATTTATTTTATTTACATGAGTTGCCAAATAATGTTTTTATTCATATGAAGGGATTACCAGATACCACCATTTATTTAAATTTGTTTATATGAGGAGAGTTGGCAGATATCGCCATTTATTTTAATTCACACAAGTTGCCAAATAGTGTTTTTATTTATTAAAAGCAATCGGACTTTCTCCTTAAAGTTGTTCAGAAAGAGAACTAATTATTAAAACGAAACCCAGTATTAACAATAAAAGAAATACATTTAAACTGAAATAAATAAAACACC